>OY821520.1:68782360-68872360 GCA_963682025.1 Cordilura impudica
AGTTTATTTTAAATGATATGATTATGACACTGTTGCTATGTACAATATGATTATGATCGATATATCGCTAGAAATCGTTTAGCTATTCTTCATATTGTTGTTTAACAAATAAACGGATGGCCACCTAATTAGATCGAAATAAATTTGCATAAGGAAGAAGAATACTTTTTGAAACCAAATTCAAAAAAATTAAGAGGTTATTTTATTCGGAAGATCCAATATACAAAATTCTGTAAAGTTATAGCTGGCATTTTATGAGTATATATCTACCGTTCCCTTACAAGAACTTTTCCCAAATTAGTACAATTTTTCTAACAAAGTATTTTTTTTTTTTTTTTTTTTTTTTTATGTATTCTCGATCTTGTGTTGTAATAATAATTAGTTATTTATAGTTCGGTTCGAGATCATGTATACATTTTCTAATACTAGAAAAGATAATACTTTTTATGCAATGTAAGAGAACATACGATCCAATGCAATTGTGATAAATCTGTTAAGATTTCACATGTCATTACAGTTCCCATCTATGGGACGTTTGGCAAAACAAAAAGAGCTTTTTTCACATTACGAGATTTGTAATTGATCAAAGCGATGTTAATGTAGAGAAAGCTATAAATTGGAAAAAACTCTGCTTGTTCGTTCTAACTCTCGTATGAAAAGAAAGAAAAAACATTTCTCATGGTCTTTTCTTTCTAATGTTGAGTTAAATAGTTGACTAAGCATGAGTTGAAGCAATAGGCAGAAGGATGCTGAAGATGAACAAGTCGATTTGTTCGAAAGTAGCTACTCCATCTGGCGCTGTCTTCAATTTTTTCCAAATTTCTCTTACATTGCATAAAAAGTATTATCTTTTCTAGTATTAGAAAATGTATACATGATCTCGAACCGAACTATAAATAACTAATTATTAAAGTATTTTTTCATAAAAAAGTAAATTTTCTTACAAGAAATACTTTTTCATAAGAAAACACAACTTTTCCTAAAAGAGAGAATTTTTCTAAAAAATATACCTTTTCTTAAAGAGTACATTTCCTTTTTTTTTTCTTAAAAAAGCAGATTTTCTTAAAAAGTACCATTTGTTAAAAAAGTAAATTTTCTTATAAAATTACCTTTTCTTAAAAAGTACATTCATTTTCATAAAATAGTATATTTAATAAGCTATAATTTTGAATTTCTAATGTAAATATGTAAAGTTAAATTTTATATTGTACATAATTATGTAATATATTATTGCCAGCTCGTCTCAATAATGCCTTCTCGGCGCTGAGACCAACGTTATTAAATTGTAATGTACATTGAAAGCAAATAAATTTTTTCTCTTTTTCCTTCAAATTATCTTTTCTCAAAAAGTAGCTTTTCCTAAAAAGTACTTTTTCTAAAAAGTGTGTTCTTAAAGAGTTAAATTTTTAAAAAATACAATTTTATTAAAAAAATACATCTCCTTAAAAAGTACTTTAAGGTCGGGGTAAGATTAAAAAGGCGAAAAAAGGCGTATTTTCATGACTTTTTTTAAAGATATGAATAATGCTGGATTATTTATTTCATATACTCATTATAAAATAACATTTGAAAACCATACCCCGCCGTTAACTTAAAAAGATACATTTCCTTACAAACTAACCTTTTCTAAATAAATAAAATTTTCTTAAAAGTACGTTTTCATAAAAAATAAAATTTTTTTAACAAGAGATTTTTTCTCAAAAATTTACTTTTCTTAAAGAATAATTTTCTGAAAAAAGATCAATTTCTTAAAGAAGTACCTTTTGTTAAAAAAGTTACTTTTCTTACAAAAGTATGTTTTCTAAAAAAGTACATTTTCTTAAAAAAAAAGTATATTTTCTTTGAAACTAAGTTTTGTTTAAAAAAGTACATTTGTTTAATAAAAGAAGTTTTCTTAAAAAAGCACCGTTTCTTTAAAAAGTAGCTTTCTAAAAAACACTTCATTTTATCAAAAGGAATATTTTTAACAAAGTCTATTTTCTTAAAAAAGTAAATTTTCTTAAAAAAGTAAATTTATAAAAAGGTACATTAGCTTAAAAAATAAAAATACATTTCCTTGAAAAAGTTCTTTTTCTAAAAAGTGCATATTCTTGAAAAATAAAATTTTCTTAAAAAATAACCTTTTCTTAAAGAGTACATTTTCTTAAAAAACATTTCCTTAAAAAGAGTATTCTTTAAAAAAGCTTAAAAAAATTTTTTTCTTAAAAAATTAACTTTTCTTAAATATTTACTGTTTTCTTAAAAAAGCTAAAGTTCTTTTGTTAAAAAAGTAAATTTTCTTCCAATATTACCTTTTCTTAAAAAATATATTTTCCTAAAGAAGTATATGTATATGCTTCGAAGTGTACCAATTTAAGTGAAGATCGGGAATCAGCTTCATATGGGAGATATAACTAATGCCGTTTTCTTTTCTGACAAAAAATGTCGCCCTTTTTTTTTTGCCTTTTTCTGCATGATAATTTGGATATTATGGCAATTTAAGTCAATCTCATAGGGGCCATTTTTATGGGGACTCGGCCTGAACATGATCTGATTTTCACCAATTTCAAAAGCGTTCATCCTATGTCCAATATAAGCTTATAAACTAAATTTCATCAAAATATATTCATATTTGCGACATGTAGTTTGATTACAAGGTTTACATGGACACATAGACGGACGGACGGACATCGCTAAATCGACTCAGGAAGTGATTCCGAGTTGACAGGTAGAATAATAGATGGATCTATGTCAAATATTTTTGGTAGTTACAAGCACATAGTGGTATAGGGTATAAATACATTTTCTTAAAAACTACACTTTATTAAAAAGTACATTTACTTAATAAAGTAAATTAGCAGGTTCCAGCGCTCGAAATTCGAGTGCAATTTCTAGGCAGCTTTATTTTTCAACTTAGCCAATTCACAAACCAACACTTTTATGGTTCATTATTATTGTGAATGAAGATAACAAACTCATTAACAAATACATTAGCAAATTTAATAAAATACACATAGCAAATGTATAGTTTTATGTATGGGCTATTAGCAACTTTAAATGCAATTTACTCAAAATACAGGAAAAAATTAAAAAATATGTAAATCAGCAAAACGGCTAAAAAGAAATACCTTTCAAATAATTTACGTTCGGTCAAAATCGGGATAAAACGGTAGAACAAAACATCGGTCACAAGAAATCGCCTAACCTATTAATATTAAAGATATTCTTAAAAAAGTACATTTTCTTAAGAAAGTATCTTTTCTTAGAAAAGTAAATTTTCTTGAAAACTATAATTTTCTTCAAAACTATAATTTTCTTAAAAAGCACCCTTTCTTAAAAAGTACATTTTCCCTATAATTGTCTTTTCTCAAAAAGTAATTTTCTTAAAAAAGTACCTTTTCTAAAAAAAAAATTATTTTCATAAAAAAAACATTTTCTTAAAAAGATAAAAAGGTGCATTTCCTCAAAAACTAATATTTTCTTAAAAAACACCTTTCCTTAAAAAAGTACCTTTTCTAAATAAATAACATTTTCTTAGAAATTTTAAAAAAAAGGAAATTTGTTAAAAAGTACCTTTTCTTAGAAACTATATCTTATTCAAAAGAGTACGTTTTCTAAAAAAAAACACTTTATTTTATCAAAAAGAATATTTTCTTAAGAAAGTTTATTTTCTTAAAAAGTACATTTTCTTAAAGAAATACATTTTCTTAAAAGACTACTTTGTTTACCATATATATTTTTTAAAAAGTATCTTTTGTTGTGAATGCACGTTTTCTTAAAACAAGTATCGTTTCTTAAAAAGTGATGTTTTTACAAAAAAAAAAAAAAAAAACTAAAGAACATTTTCCTAAAAAAGTACCTGTCGTTGAAAATGTATCTTTTGTTACAAAGTAGATTTCCACAAAAAAGCACCATGTATTCATGAGTACCCTTTTTTGTTTTGAACATCTCAAACAATTTTGTGAATTACCCATTTCACATTCCCTTCGCCTTTGCCTTAGCTAAATTAAATTTTTTTTTTTTTAAATTAATATCGTTAAACTAAAACCACTGGATCAATTACATTTAATCGACTTTCAATTATTAGTGAATTATTTATGTGACATTATAAATTAAAATTAACATATTTTTGTTATTTTTAATAAAATGTGTGACAAATGTCAAGTGGTAGGTATAAACAAGTAATGCACTTATCATATTAAAAAAAAAAAAAACAAAATAAAAATAAAATGCTTTAAATAATATTCCATTAGATATTAACTTTTTAATTATTAACCTTATTTTATAATTTATTTAACGTAATATATGTTAATTATTCATACACTTATCGTTCAGTGATCTAAATATAAACTTAATATCTTAGCTGAGATACTGATTGCAAAATATTGAATTTTTTTTGCCATAATTATAACTCATTAATAGTCAATGCGCTAAACGCATATTCTTTGTACAATTTTTAAGAGCTCCAATGGACGAGTAACGGTTTTGCAAAAACCTTGACGATTTTTTCAAAATGTATTTTTTGAAAAGATTTTTCGTTTTCGGTTTTCAAAAACATTAATATTTCTAATTCATTCATTAAAGTACACACACACACATACCCACACACACACACACACAAATGAACGAATCATTTATTATTTCAAGCTGAGAATGTTTAGTGTCTAAATTTACATTTATTGTGGTCTACTTTATTTATGTCTACAAATCTAAAATATTATATTGGCTAACTTATTACACTTAAAACACACATAAATTGTATTATATATTTACAGTAATATGTTAAACATCAGGGTTGCCAACTAGTTACTGGTAATGACTGGGATAAAATCGAGAATTACCATTTATAATATTCTGCAAAAACGAAAAATATGCAAAATATATTTATTTGAAAAGTCATTGTTTAATACAAATACATAAAAATACAAATTCAGTCTATTCTATGATGTACTCGTATGATTAAGCCATAGTAATAAAATTGTGCCCAAATGAAATGGTGACTTTTCAAACTTCGCAGATTTATCGACTGGGGAAAATATCTTTTTTCAAGTTGGTAGTACTATTTTTGACATCTGCACCAAATTTCATGTCAATACCTTCATCGACTCAATCTCAAAATTTTGAGATTTTATTAATGTTTGAAGAAGTCAACGAACATGTTAAGGAAATCAAAAAATTTGGCGCTGAAAAATAGTCGATTGCCTTGCAGAAATCTTGCTGATACTTACTTTACAAAAGTATCACTCAACGCCATTTTAAAAGATATTACGGGCTTCAAACGCGTTAAATCTCGATTGGTTCCAAAAACAACAAAATTTTATTTGAAAAAGAGCATCGCATTAATGACTCTGAAATAATAATTTCTGACTATCGCAGTAAAATCAAAGGCATTATTACTGCTAATGAAATTCCAAAACAAGCTACAAATCAAGCGAGTATCGTCCAAAAGATGTAGCAAGACCGAAAAGATAACGCCAAAGTCTTTTAAAACTTACTGTTATGTTAGCAGTTTTCTTTGCTTATTGATGTATTTAAAAAAATAATATTTGAGTGTTGGTCAGGTTGGTAGTGGTATATTTGACATCTGTATCAAATTTCATGTCAATACCTTCATAATGTTTGATTTTGTTGAAAAAAGATGTTTACAAGTGGTACAATCAGTTCCAAGAAAACAAGTAAAGGGTTGAAGGTTCCAAGTCATAGAACACGTTAAGGAAATCAAAGATTTGGTGCTGAAAAATAGTGAAATGACTTTTAGAGATCTTGCTGATACTATTCACTTTACGAAAGTGTCAGTCAACGCCATTTAAAAAGATATAAAGAGCTTAAATCTCGATTGGTTCCAAAAACATTAAATTTAAATTTTAAAAAGATCATCGCATTAATGACTCTGAAATACTAATTTCTGACTATCACAGCGAAATCAAAGGCATTATTACTGCTAATAAAACTCCAAAACAACCTACCAACCAAGCGAATTTCGTTCAAAAGGTGAAGCTAGATCGAAAAGATAACGCCAAAATCTTTCAAAACTTAATGTCATGTTAGAAGTTTTCTTTGCAAAACTAGCAGTAGGGGTAGACAGCTTTTGGGTTTTGCTTCTTCGAAACCACTTCTCACAAATTACGATTCATACCATTCCAACATGACCGTTTTCATGTCATTACTCCGGGTGACCCTAGACTAGTCAAAGTTGCTCGCTTTGAAGGGTGTTGCGGAAATCACTTTCTTATTGGAAAAAACGTTGCCATTAGTGTATTGTATCGGAGGAAGTTTAGATGAATAAAATCTCCATTTTATTTCAACACAGAGTAGAAATTTAGCAAAAATTTCTATTTGCATAACTGTCTTTTATGGCATTCCATAAAGGGAGCAACTAATAGAACCATCCCTATTAAAGATATACACGGCACCTGGAGCAGATCTGATAAAAGCAAGACAGATCCGTACTCCAAATACTTAGAAAGTACTTTTTAGTCATTTAATTTCAATAGAAATTATTATGTTATAGAAATGGAAGAGTTCTTAAATCATCCTTGCCAAATGGATTTTCCTATTCCTCAAAATCCTCAGTAGGAAGTCGAAAAATAAATTGAGATATTTAAGAGCACCAAGAAACTGCAGTATTGGCTAAAATACTTCCAAAAAAGGTATTCGCTGACTTACTTCAACTTTTTATTTAACCGTAGTCCTACCTTGGTGTAGAAAACTACATTTTTTTTTCCAAAAATCTCTAAAACTGTTAAAGTTTGGTTACCCATTTTTCTTGACTTTTTCTTTATCATATATATGAACCGAAATGGATTACTTTTAAGTTTAAAATCATACCTGGATCGTTGTTTTGATGCTAAAGTTGATGCCGGTGCTGGTTTTGTTTATATTGAGCCTTTGTCTGTCTCAAATGACAAAAGGCTTTGGGGCGCAAAAGCTATGTAAACAGCAGGACGCAGTCGAACCTCTAATGGGCTGAGACTACGACCAGGTATTACTAATACTACTTCACCGCACGTGAATAGTATCAGGGATGATTTCTTGATATCGACGGTGTTGCGTAAAAAGGGCCAATCTGCTGTTTTCAATCATGTTTCTAAGATTTGCATGGATCTTACGGTAATAACAAATAATGTATGGCTGTAGAATGGGTTCGGCTCTTAGAGCAATATAATTGTCTATTTATTTCACTAGGTCCATTAACATCTAATCTTTCGTATGTATAAGAAAAGTAATAAAATGTGGAACAAAGTGCAGATTGGCCCTTTCTGCTTGCATATTTTTACCTAGATCTCAAAATATTTGGGCCAATGTGTACTTAAATTAACCCAATATTCTTTGCATAGAAATGCTTAATTTAAAGAAAAAAGTGCATTGGAATAAAAAGGACAATGAATGTTATATCTATTATGTACAGAAAATAAAAATACATTGTAATAAAAAGGCATCAAATTCATATAATGCTTAATATGCAGATTTAAATCATTGAGTAATTACAATTAAAGTTCAATTTGTAATAAATAAATAAATGTCATCATCTTCAGCCTGATCTTTTTCATCTTCGTCAGGCTGTACCAGTGCATCACGAACAGTAGTTTGATGAGGCAAAGCAAAATATTCATGCCGTAGGTGAGAAGGAATGGCTCCCTTTAAACAGAAATCTACAAGATTTTTATACTTTACTTCTGCAATTGCTAGATCAGAATTGTAAAGTTGAAGTGGAGCGTCAATTTGGCCACCTCGTAATTTCTTTATATTTTGAAAAAAGCATTTGATTTCAATAGGCTCAAGTGTTGTTTTGAAAATACTAAAACAATCAGAATCCGGGTTTCTTTTATCAAAAACTGCTTTATGAATTTTACTGATTTGTATATTTTTATCGTTATTGACTGTAAGTATAGATCTCTTCTTTGCAAAGCCTATCCAGTCCTTAAAGTCATTTGAACGCAGCATAATTACATTGTATGAGAACGGTTTAATTCTGGTGTTAGAAACAATAGTACCCCATTCGCTAGGCACATATATGGTTTTCTTCTTTATGGCTCTTTCAATCACGGCATGGATTGAATCTACAGTCATCATCGAATGCCCTGCCATCAGGAAGTTTAAAGTAATTTTTTTAATCCAAGTACAGTTTTGTAAAAAAGTTGCTATGGTTGTCAGCATCGCTTGATTTATTTGCTGCCCTGCGCAGTTATCGCAGTACAAGGCCACTTCTTTCACTTTTCTTTCATCCAATTTTTCCAAATACAATTCCATTGCCGTACATATTTCATTGCAACGTCTTTTTCCATCTTTTTCTCCCCACATAAAGTAAAATCCAATCTGCGTAGACGTTTCATAAAAACTTAAATTGTACATTGAATATTTGCGTGCATAAAAAAACAAAATGCTGCTAACGCATGGCGTATTTAACACTTTTTGCAAATCAAAAGAGCAAGTTATGAAAGATTTGTCTGATTGTGCTCTCTTCTGGTCTGCAAGATACTGTTTGTTGATTGCATCTTTCTCGTCGAGGTGTTATTTATTTTTCAGTTGTTCAGCCTCTGATGGAGATGTAAGATCAATAAACTTGGTGCAAGTGACACTTGTCCTTTTTTGGTGCATGTTATATGTCCTTTTTTGTATATGTTATACTCAGTAGTAAAATTTTTTTTGAAAATAAACTCAGAGGTTGCCGTTAATGGATTATCTTTAGAGTACTTGAGATATTTTCTATAAATATTATTCAGATATTCATATTCTTGTGGTACGTACTTCTTTGTTTTGCTATTTCGACAATAGTGTGACTCCACAGCCGGAAGGTTTTCATGAAATTTCGGATATTTCGTATACATTGAGGAGGAGTTTTATTACTAGAACTCTTTTTGCCTCTTTTATCTGGTGAAGTAGTACCAAGGGTTTGAGAGACATTATTCTCTGTATAGCGTAAAAGTTTCGCTCCAACATCCAACGTACTTTGAAAGAATACCTTGCATACTTCAATATTGTTATTTTCATTAAAAGGTAAATAGTATTTTCTAGTAAACTTCCATATGCTATTTAGTACCGTTTCTCTTGATTTCACTTCCCTTTTAATGTTCCTGAGAAGAAAATCTCGCTGTTGAACAAACCCAAGGTTCCAGTATGACTTATGGATCGTTTGTCTTTGCTCATTCGAAAAAAAAACTAGAGCATTGTTTTTTGCACTTTATTTTGCACGGACTTTTAACTGAACGCGCTGGGATTTCTTTCCCTTTGGTATTCGTGTGTGCTTCACCTTTTTGTTTAAATAACTGCCTTACAACTCGATGCTGCTTCGGACGTTCTTTCTTTCTTCCTTCAACTCCTACCTTACCATTTTGAACACGATAGTTTTCTGTCTTTTCAGGATTTTCTGAACCAATTAAATCTGGTACTTCTATAAGTATTATTTCCTCTTGTCCTGAGACTTGGACTTCTGTTTCAGGTGTTTCAAGTAGTTCTACAAGCATCGCCTCAATTGCATCCAGTTCAGATCCCTGGTTTCTCATTTCAGGGATTATTTCATTGTTTTCAATGAGCACTTCCCCTAGTGCAATGCTCTCAACTGGAACAAAAGTTAAAGAATATAGTGGCAGATTAAAAAGCAGGGGCGAGCCGCAAAATACTTTTGTCTATGTCAAAGCTGGTTGTTGGTGCTTGTCGTTATTAACAACTTTGTGCTGTTATTGAGATCTATATTAAAACAATCTACTTACGATACATACCTTCATTCTTGTTTTGATTTGCGGCTAACGCTAATCTTCCTCTTTTTCTCGACATTTATAATAATAATCTAATTTATTTATTTTTGTGTTTATTTTTAGAACACAAATTTTCAAAACGTTATTGTGGTTACCATACATGTGCTGAATGCATTCGCAGCCAGCGTCAAACAATTCCGTTCTTTTAAAAATTACGAAAATGAATGAAAATGAAAAATTGAGGACCGGAGTTTATGAATTTTTTTTTATTGTAACCCATGCATTTGATTTTTCATAAGCTCGTCGAAGGTAACAACAAATTGCATGAGAAATACAAAACAATAACAACTTCTCGCTCCAAAATTGAGGACCGAGTAGTTGTTATTGTTTTTAACATTTCACGGCGCGATTTGAAATGAAAATTGTTTTGCCACCAAAAATACAGTACCGAAATACACGGATTATAATAAAAAATTGTCATATTAATACTAACCCGCATAGCGAGAAATTAATAAGTAGAATAAAAATAGTTTCTATGAACCATTAGTTTAACTAAGATTGTCATTACGGCCGTAGTTAGTACCATGATTGACATGTCAGCCTTAAATGCAACTATTTATTGAACTTAATATAATACTTTCATATACTTTTAGAATTAACCCTGATAAACCAGAAAAACAAAAACATGCGAAGCATCAATTGTTTTTGCGTGATTTGGGACTTGTTCTTCCCTAACCGTACATGGCGCAGAGAAAAAGAGGTATATGTGCTACTTCTGTGCAGTAGAATATACCTGAACTAAACTCTGCGTCGCGCGTTCCATTATTTAAAAAAAGAGGCAGATGCGTATGTGACGTACAAGAAAAGAACTAGAAAGCAAATTATAACCATGACTTAGGTTGCTGTCTTTGCGAAAAAACTGTTTGCAAGGCTCACCAAAATCAAATTGATTGCGCTCCTTGTATAGATAATATGTAGAACTATACTTATTTCATTATTTTATACGTAAAGACATACGTAAAACTGATTTTTCTTTAAATAAAATAATTTTTGTTTACAAAATAAACCTATTTCCATATAAAAACATACAAAAAGTAGAGAAACTACACAAATGTTGGATTATGAAGTTTTTTTCAAGGTAAGAGTACATTTAGTTTTAAGATTACACCATTTCCCTAAGCGAAGGAAATATGTTGAAGTGAAAATGGTACCTCAACTAAACAAACCAGAAAATATTGTTCTGCTCTATTTTTGGCCATTCAGCAGGACTTCGATAGAGTATGACACCAGTGATTCTTTTAAGCTAAAAGATCAGCTTCCGGCACCATATCATTTATTATTTATTATTGAAATACTATCTAGAAAATAGATATTTTTATGTTTTATAAATGCAGGGATTCCTCTAAGATCTATTATTTACGCAATATTTACATTTGATATGCTTATACAAGAAAATATGATTGTCGCAACATAGCAGCAAATGACTTACTCGATATTGTATTATATTGAGTTGTGGCTAGAAAATGGAATAACAAACTAATACTGACAGATCCTCCCTTAATTCTTTTGCGTTAAGAAGTCAAATTTAGAAAGACAAGCCTAAGTAAACAAGTGCCAAATATATGGGAGAATCACATGGACGAAACATATTCAGACAAAAAAAAAAGAGATCAATTGAATATAAAAAAGAAAAACTTTTTAGCTACTTAGTCAAAAAATTTGATTTTTCCTGTTTTACCTTTTACTCTACAAAACAATATTGAAACCCATTTGGATTTATGGAATACTGCTTTGAGTAACCGCTAGTAATTGAAAAATTGAACTTCTTCAAAGATACCAATTCAAAATACCAAGATTAATAGTAAATGCTCCATGGTTTAGAACTAATGACATTACTCAGAAGGACCTAAAGATTTCATCTATTAAAGACGAGATAAATAAATCTCTACAAAATACGTAAACGGACTAAGTAGTCATAGCAACCCATGATCTTAATACATTTTTATACCCTATACCACTATGTGGTTTGGGTATAATGACTTTGTGCTGCTGTTTGTAACTACCAAAAATATTTGACTAAGACCCATCTTTTATTATACCGATCGACTCAGAATCACTTTCTTAGTCGATTTAGCAATGTCCGTCCGTCCGTCCGTCCGTCTGTCCGTCTATGTGTCCATGTAAAGCTTGTAATCAAACTACAGGTCGCAAATATGAATATATTTAGGTGAAATTTGCTACATAAGCTTTCATCGGCCATAGGATGAAAGCTATTGAAATTGGTGAAATTCGGTACATGTTCAGACCTAGCCCCCATACAAGTGACCCCTATGAAACCGACATGAAGTGCCATAAAATCCAAATTATAATATAGATCTCAGTCAAATTGGGTTTGTATGTGTTTATTATATCCATTAATCAGTGGGCCAAAATTAATCCCTATAGGATAATTCTTAGTATAGGTCCCATATAAGCTGCTTCCCGATCTTCACTTAAATCTATCAAAAAATAAAAATATTGCACTGATTTTTCTCAAATTTGGTTCGTATATATTTTTTCAAAATATAAGGGACTTTACCAAATATGGTCAAATTCGGTCCATTTTTCGACCTAGTCCCCATATAAGTATAGCACCCGATATGAACTTTTTCATATTTGCAGGAAAAAAAATTAATAAAAATGCCACTCAAATTTGGTATATGTTTATTTTCTATATCGAATTAGTTGGACCGAAATATAGGATCTCTAAACCATGGTATATGGTAGCATATGGTCGGTCTAGACCGACTATAATTTTCTTACTTGTTTATTTATTGATTTCTTTATTTTCTTAATTTAGTCGCTGGATAAAACCTTACAGACATTAAAATTATAATTTTATTTAACATAAAAAACTTTAACATAAGAAATTATTGGTGAGTTTTTACAAAATAATATTTAGAGAACATTAAACAAATTGATACAAATCACTACTGTAAATCGGTGTGGACCTAACCCGAAAGGGTTAGTTGGTTATTTTTTCCGAAATTCCAGGCTATTACGATAAAATATAACATTTAAAAGTAGAAAACTGTTTATTTTTTATACAAAGTATTTAGAAATTGTACGTTTTCTGAATATTACACAAAAATCTAATTTTTCTCAAAGTCCGTAAAAAAATCCTTGTAAAAAATTCTAGCAGAGAAATTTACCTACAAAACCTTAAAGCGCCAGATCAATTTTTTGAAATTTTGTTTAAGAAAATTTTTAAAACTTGAAAAAGGAGTTTTAAAATATTATCAAAAAAATTATCGAAAAAAATTTCGGTCTCATTGCGCAATAGATTAACAACGTAATATTAAAACAATACTTCATATCTGAGTACTTATAATTATAAGACCAAAAAGTAAAAATATATGGCTTTAATCAATTTCTCAACATTGAAACAAGTGATGTCAAATTTGATGACACAAAAGTGGTTAGGGCATTTGCTATTTCTTGGCGAGTTTTTATTTGATCTTGAAGTTGTATAGCCTTTTGAAAGATAATTTAATATCGAAATCGATTCATATAACAACTTTTCGAAAAAAATAAACCTTGAAACGAAATTTTCGTAAGTGCCCCATATAAACACAGTTGAAATTTTCAATCGATTTTCGGCGCGACTTTTCTTTATCAGAATTGTTCCCAAACTTCATATTTATTAGTTTTATATATAAAGGAAACAAACTGTACCCCGATACTCCCCAAAATCGTAATTTAAAAAATGTCCATACAACGTAGGACCACGCTTGTGTACAATAAAAAACTAACAAAAAAATATGAGGGAAAAAATAGTGTACCAAATTTCAGAAAAATTTTATAATATACATATATAATCCTGGCCGATATAATGACAATCGATTTAAAAAAAACCAATAAAAACATTAAGAAATATTATCAAGAAAGTTCTTTTACTATTTATACGTCGTTAAAAAAAAATCATGTGAGTCCGATCACAGGGGAGATGTGTAAACATCTAGTAATCAAAGAATTTTTTAAGACACTTTTTTAAAATAAAACAGAAACCGTCATCTATGTATCACTTATAGCAATCAACTGCAGGGGCTCTGCTAATATAAACATATTTATTATTTTTTATTATTTCAACCGGTTTATTTATTATTCCATTTTCATTTTTATCTTTTATTTTTCATTTTTCATTTTTCAACTTTTATTTTTCATTTTTCATTTTTCGTTTTTTTTTTTTTTATTTCCCATTTTACATTTTTCGTTTTTTCATTTTTCGTTTTTTACTTTTTATTTTTAATTTTTTATATCTCATTTTCTATTTTTCGTTTTTTATTTTTCATTTTTCATTTTTATTTTTCATTTTTATTTTTTATTTTTCATATTCTATTTTTCATTTTTATTTTTCATGTTTATTTTTCATTTTTATACCCTATGCCACTATGTGGTTTGGGTATAATGACTTTGTGCTGCTGTTTGTAACAGCCAAAAATATTTGACATACACCCATCTTTAATTATACCGATCGAATCAGAATCACTATCTGATTCGATTTAGCGATGTCCGTCCGTCCGTCCGTCCGTCTGTGTGTCCATGTAAAGCTTGTAATCAAACTGCAGGTCGCAAATATCAATATATTTTGATGAAATTTGGTATTTGATCTTTTATCGGCCATGGGATGAACGCTATTGAAATTGGTGAGAATCGGTCCATGTTCCGACCTAGCCCCCATACAAATGACCCCTATGAAATCGACATAAATTGCCATAAGATCCAAATTGTCATATAGATCTTACTCAAATTGGGTTTGTATGCGTTTATTACATCCATTAATGAGTAGTCTAAAAATGATGCATGGGACAACTCTTAGTCATAGGCTCCATATAGAGCTGATTCCCGATCTTCACTTAAATCTATCAAAAAACAAAAATATTGCACTGATTCTTCTCAAATTTTGTTTGTATATATATTTTCAAAATACAAGAGACTTTACCAAACATAGTCAGGATCGCTCCATTTTTGGGCCTGGTCCCCATATAGATATAGCATCCGATATAAACTTTTTCATATCTGCAGCCAAAAAAATTGATAAAAATCCCACTCAAATTTGGTTTATGCTTATTTTCTATATCCAATTAGTTGGGCCTAGGAGATAGGGTCTCTAAACGCATGGTATAGGATATTATATAGCCGGTCTCGTCCGACTATAATTTTCTTACTTGTTTATTTTTCATTTTTTTTTTTATTTTTCATTTTTCATTTTTGATTTTTCATTTTTTATTTTTCATATTCTATTTTTCATTTTCCATTTTCTATTTTTCATCTTTCATTTTTTATTTTTTTTTATTTTTCATTTTTTGTTTTTCGTGTTTCGTTTTCCATTTTTCATATATAATTTTTGATTTTTTATTTTTCACTTTTTGTTTTTTATTTTTCATTGTTTATGTTTTATTTTTCATTTTTAATTTTTCATTTTTCATATTCAAACGGGTTATACACATCATAATTTTTTCACCAATACAATCATAAGTCACACCGATTTTGTCTTACGGCTTACAAGTTACGCTGTTTTTGTGATTGTATTGTGAAATAGAAATTTACCCCCCTGCGCGTATAGATGTTTACACATCAATAATATTATCCACTTGACCAATATATTTTATAAAATAAACATCTAATTGGCCACCCTGTTTTTAACAGTTCCACTACAATTGAATAATTCGAATTTAATTCAAATAGTTTGTAAGAGTTTTTTCGTGTCTTTTTCAAAGATTATAAAGAAATAGATTGTCTGAGATTTAAGGTAATATAGTTATGCTAATTACAATGGGTTATTTTTTTTTTGCTTGTCTGACATTATATGCAAATAGAAACTGCTACATTTTTCTAAGAGAAATAGAAAACAGTTTGAACCATTTTGTACCAAATACAATTCATATGATTGATTTGTTAGATGTCTGTCAAAAAAAAAAATTTTTTTTTTATTTTATGGATTAATAGCTTTTAAAGTGAATAAAAAAAACTAATTGGAATTTTATAGATTTTTATTCTAATAAATTTTTTTGAAATGTGGCTAAAAAAAAATTCGATTCAGTTTTAGCTAATCTATTTTGTTAGCAAGGTTATATTAATTGTAATAAAACATTAACGGAAATAAAAAGAAATATCGAAAACAATTAAAACCTTTCAAAATCAATATGTGGGATTGGTTGTGATGATTGATAACGAAAGTTGGCCTATCATTATTTACGTCAAATCTTTGGATTTATGCTGTGTAAATAGAGTGAGGTAATAGCAATTGCTAATGTGCTGGCTTTTGAGTTTTGAAATGTGATAACGCCGCAATGCATTGTAAAGTTTCAGATGATTTTGTTTGCTGCGACTATACGTAATGAGGCTACACCTTTGGCCAAGGTGTGTTGATGGTTTACTAAAATTAATCGTGGAATCCTGGGCTCAGGGACGTGAAATTTTTCGCGTTAATGATATTAGGAAATCATCACGCGACTTATCGTGAGAATGAGGCAAGTTATCCAAGCGTAGATTCAAAAATGCATGAAAGTTTGGCCATAAAAGAGATTCGATGGCGGTGAATTCCACATAAATTTAGTTTCTCTTAAAAACAATGTTCGAGTCGATTGACTAAATTGCGGCGCTTCAAAGACAGACATATACAAAATCGTAACAGCGAATGAATAATTCTTCTATATGTGAGGTCTTTCAAAACCAAACAAAAAATAACTCTGACAATTATAGACGGTCAAAACCGACCATACGAGTTTCCTGGTAAATACAAACCAAACTCGAGTGGAATTTGTGACCTGTGGATACGGAAAAGTTCATATCCTATGTTATTTTTTATGGGGGAACTAGGTAAAAAAACGCATAGATCACGACCATATTAAGTCACTTATTTCTCTCAAAAACAGAAAATGGCAGCTATGTTTTCAAGTCCTTTTTCTTTGGATAATTTCATTGAGTCTATACAAGTCTCTCATCTCCAATGATAATGGTACTGGGGCAGAAAGCAATTCTGAAAGTCAGTAGTTTTGCAGCACATCTAACACTGACACCCGTATTGTAACAATAAAAAAAAAAATCTGTGATCCAGTAGAAACACTGGAGATGACAGCATTGATGAAATAATGCGAAAGTAAGTATTTAATGAAATAAATGTTTTTCCAGTTAAAAAATATCCTGACTTTGATATTGTTAATTAATGTTCAACTGCTAAAAAATTTAACTTATCAAGGAATAGTAAAATTAATATCTTTATTTAATGCTGCATTAAAAACTAAATATGTGTCCAGTAGAGTGTTCCGTAAAAAATTAAAATTAGATTTTGGGGGTAGGCGGGGTCCAGTTTGTTACCTTTCCATATAAAACTAATAAATACGAAGTTTGGGGACAATCGGATAAAGAAAAGTCGCGCCGGCAATCGATTGAATATTTCAAGTGTGCTTATATGGGGAAAATTTGACTTTTTTTTGAGATTTTACGAAAATTTCGTTCTACAGTTTAATTTTTCCGACAAGTTGTTATATAATTCGGGATGAGTATTAAATTATTCTTTCAAAAAGCTATAAAACTTCGAAATCGAAGAAATCCTCGCCAAGAAATAGCTAATGCCCCTGACCGCTTTTGTGCAAAAAAAAAAAAACTAGGTCATGACATTTGAAAGCATTTTTTTCAACTTTGGAAATAGATTAAATCCATAATTTTTTTGTCTTTTAAGTAATCAGATATGAAGTATTGTTTTATTACCACGTTGTTAGCCTATTGCACATTGAGACCGGAATTGGGAAATTTTTTTGATAAAATTTTGAAAACTCTTTTTTAAAGTTTTAAAAAACTTTCTTAAACAAAATTTAGAAAAAATTGATCTGGCATTTTAAGGTTTTATTAAATATATACCAGAGATTAACTGAGTGAATTTTTAGGTGAATCCCTCTCCCAGAATTTTTTGACAAGGATTTTATTTTTGATTTCGAGAAAAATGGGATTTTTGTAAAATAGTCCGTAAATGCACTCTTTCTAAATACTTTGTATCAAAAATTCATCACTTTTCCACTTTTAATTGTTATATTTTATTTTAATAGCTTAGGGTTTCCGAAAAAAATACTATGACCCCATTAACCCCTTTGGAATTGGTCACATATGACCGCAAGCTAATAAAAGACAATTTATTCAAAAAATTCAAATATTTTGTAAGTGCTGTTGAATTTTTAGATGCGACGCTTAAAATATCATAACCAGATGTGTAGAACTTCTATTCCTAAAATTTGGGATAAATTCGAGAACGTTAACCCATTATTTGCCAAGGCCAGCTTTGGATTTTAAGATATATTTAAATAAAAATTACCGAAAAGGAGTTTTTCTATTAAACTCGATGAAACCACAATTTAGAATTTAAGAAAAGTAATTCGGTTAATTTTTATTTATTTAACCCTTCAGTGCTCCTGGTATCAAAATAATCCATTATCTGCTTGGTGCGCGCGAATATAAATTAAAACAATTTTTAACAAATTTTGTTATAAAATTATTTTATATATAAAAACTGTCTATAAGTTTCCAAATGAGACACATTGCTCATTGTGATGCTAAAACATGCTAATCTCTGTATTTTCGATAATTTTAAGCGGGCTCCAGTCTGGTTTGTCTTTTGCCACCGCAAAACTGAGCCATATAAAATACCCAGAAAACTTACAAAAACTATTAGTTAGTCACTGCAGAGACTAGTTGTAGTATTAGTTAGGCATAAAGTTTAATTATAAAATTTTTAAATAAGAACAAATTTTTTAGTTTATTATGTCTTCCAATTATATTTATATAAAAAAAAAACAAGTGAGAAAATTTAAAGTCGGTCTAGACCGACTGTACGATACCTATACCATGGTTTAGAGACCCTATCTCCTCGGTCCAACTAATGGGATATAGAAAATAAGCATAAACCAAATTTGACTGGCATTGTTATTAATTTTTTTGGCAGCAGGTATGCAAAAGTTCATCTGTGCAATATGTTTGATTTTTGATAGATTTAAGGGAAGCAGCTTTATATAGGGGCTATGACAAAGAATTGGCATATGTGGTTTATTTGTGGACAAATGATAAATGGATGTAGTAGACAAACATAAACCGAATTTGACCGAGATCTATATGATAATTTGGATATTATGGCAATTTAAGTCGATCTCATAGGGATAATTTGTATGGGGACTAGGTCTGAACATGGACGGAGTTTCACCAATTTCAACAGTGTTCATGCTAAGGGCGATAAAAGTTTATATACCAAATTTAATTAAAATATATTCATATTTGTAGTTTGATTACAAGGTTTACATAAACACACAGACGGACAGACGGACGGACGGATGGACATCGCTAAATCGACTCAGGAAGTGACTGAGTGATTCTGAGTCGATCGGTATAATAAAAGATGGGTCTAGGTCAAATATTTTTGGTAGTTACAAACAGCAGCACAAACTCATTATACCCAAACCACATAGTGGTATAGGGTATAAAAAGATTGGTTGGAATGCGGCTACAACTAGAAAAATTTATTAAAGTAATTAGAATTTTTATTGTAATATTTAATATTTAATTTAAATAATAACATTTTTTAAAAATACAATAGATATTTTCGTAAAACTATCGTAAATACAGTTCATTTTAAATTTAGGTCTCTACATCAACAAAATTAGTTCCGTTTGCCAATCAAAGTGTTTTTACAAATTACTAAACTAATTTAAATGAGGTAACCTAATAAAATCAAATATATCATGCTTCAATCCTAAATAGTTGTGGCTGCAATTACTAATTCTATTTTAACAACATATTTCTAATCGAAAGTGTTTTAGCAGAAATTGTAACAAATATTTGGTTGGAGTACTTTACATAAAATTTGTATGAAGAATTGTTTTTGAATGAATCAAATTCTAATTTGAATACCAAAGAAAAAATAAGAATATAATTAGTCAGACCGAAAATAAAATAAAAGAATAAAGAACATTATTAAATATAAAATTTAATTTTATAAATCAAAATCATAACGTGTAAAATAATGTAACCCATAAAAACAAAGTATTTATTAAAACTCTTTCTTTCCTTATACATATTTTGAATCTCTCCGTGACTGTACGTGACTATGCGTGACTACCTTAAAATTAATCTTTGGCCACAACAAGTCTATGGATAAAGTTTCAGATCGATCGGATGAGGGAAGTGAGGTTTTATGTATCCGTGACTGTGCGTGACTATGTCAAAGTTAATCTTTTTTCACAGCAAGTCTATCGACCAAGTTTCAGATCGATAGGATATGAAGAAATGGGTTTTAAATCACTCCGTGACTGTGCGTGACTATGCGTGACTGTGCGCGACTATGTCGAAGTTAATCTTTCTTAACAGCAAGTATATCGACCAAGTTTCAGATTGGTCGGATAAGGGAAATGGGTTTTAAATCACTCCGTGACTGTGCATGGCTGTGCGCGACTTTGTCGAAGTTAATCTTTCTTTAGAGCAAGTATATCGATCAAGTTTCAGATTGATTGGATGAGGGGAAATCCGTTTTAACTCTCTCCGTGACTGTGCGTGACTAAATCAAAGTTAATCTTTTTTTCACAGCAAGTGTATGGACCAAGTTTCAGATCGATCGAATGAGGGGAACTGACATTTAGATCACTCCGTGGCTGTGCGTGATTATGCGTGACTGTGCGTTACCACCTCAAAATTAATCTGTAGTCACAACAAGACTATGGGCCAAGTTTCAGGTTAATAGGATAAGGGGGAATGGAGTTTATTAAAACTCTTTCTTTCCTTATGCATATGAGTTTTGAATATCTCCGTGACTGTTCGTGACTTTGCGTGACTATTTTAAAATTAGTCTTTGCTCACAAGTCTACGGACAAAGTTTCAGATCAATCAGATGAGGGAAGTACGGTTTTATCTCTCCGTGACTGTGCGTGACTATGTCAAAGTTAATCTTTTTTCACAGCAAGGGTGCGAAATTTGGTTTATTTTTATTTTCCATATCAAATTATTGCCACAGTAAAGTTATGTCTAATGTCTGGTTTTCACTATGTCATTTTCAATGTTAATTGTTGTGAATTATTGTCAGTTGTATGAAAACCGAAACGCTTGACATCTAAAATGACAGCCGGATTCTTTGGTAAATTTATAAGATGTAATTCAAACGTAATTAATAGAAAACAAATAAGAAAATTATAGTCGGTCTAGACCGACTATATGATACCCTATACCATGCGTTTAGACACCCTACCTCACACCCCAACTAACTGGATATAGAAAATAAGCATAAACCAAATTTGAGTGGGATTTTTCTAATTTTTTTTGGCTGCAGATATGAAAAATTTCATATCGGAGGCTATATCTATATGGGGACTAGGCCCAAAAATGGACCGATCCTGACCATGTTTGGTAAGGTCTCTTGTATTTTGCAAAAATATGTACAAACAAAATTTGAGAAGAATCAGTGCAATATTTTTTTTTTTTTGATAGATTTAAGTGAAGATCGGGAAGCAGCTCTATATGGGGCCTATGACTAAGAGTTGTCCCATATAGATCATTTTGGGACTACTGATTAATGGATGTAATAAACACATTCAAACCCTATTTGAATAAGATTTATATGATAATTTGAATCTTATGGCAATTTAAGTCGATTTTATAGGGGCCATTTGTATGGGGGCTAGGTCTGACCATGAACCGATTCCCACTAGTTTCAATAGCGTTCATCCCTTGGCCGATAAAAACTTATATACCAAATTTCGTCAAAATATATTCATATTTGCGACCTGCAGTTTGATTACAAGCTTTACATGGACACACAGACGGACGGACGGACGGACATCGTTAAATCGAATCAGATAGTGATTCTGATTCGATCGGTATAATAAAAGATGGGTCTAGGTCAAATATTTTTGGTAGTTACAAACAGCAGCACAAAGTTATTATACCCAAACCACATAGTGGTATAGGGTATAATTACCAGATGTCAGTTGAGGCAATTGTTTGTAGTCAGTTTATATTACATAGTGAAAACCATCTCTCGAAACTCATGGTATTGGGTATCGTATAGTCGGTCTATTCAATTATTATATTTAGTTTTAATAGTGAAGAATATTTTTGTTTATTTGTTTTTTGTTGTGTAAGTATTAGTTAATTAGTGTTTTTGTTGATATCGAGGGAGTGAGAAGAGTGAGGAACACCAATTTATTCATTAGATCTAAAAGTATTCATCGATCGGTTTAGTAAAATATCTGTTACGAATTAATCGTACTATTGATGATGAAAATTAATATCATTATTATAGATAACAGTTATCGTAGAGAACAGTTTAAAACCACACATAAATTATATTGTAAATTGCAGATAACACTTTTTGAATATAAACAGGCGATATGATATTTGAAATTATAGCGCTTTTTATATAATTTCTTAAAAACTATTTTTGAAAACAAGATTGTCAATTGTCTTTTTTGTTAGGTAATATTTCAATTTTATTTTGAAAAATGCTTTATCTGATCTTTTATAATGCGTGGTAAAGAAAAAGAAAGCATATATTTCTAAAAATCATAATCACTCTGTATTCATATTCAGATAAATATTTTTATAATTGTTATGATATAATTGATTACGTTGTTTCTTTATGAAATTTTTCTACTTCTTTTTTCTCCACTCGTACTTGTACTTTTTTGGTTGCTTTAATACACTATCATAATACACTTTATACAGTATCGAGCAGTGTGGTTAAGATTCAGTTTTATACCATACAGCAGGCATACCCAGAAGTTTCGTATGAAAGTGCAATCTCTAATGCATATAAAGAAAACAAAATTTATTTTTATATTTTTATCCCCTACATGAAATGTCTTGCTTTTCTATGATATTTTCTGTTAATTTGGAAACATATCATACATTCTGTTTCAGCCTGAAAGTTGCAAGTGCAAAAAACACTACCACTTCTCGTCTGAATACTACATGTATGCTCATTTTGTAAAGTAATTATTAAAACACGCAGCACGGCAGGGCATACTAGTTCAAAATATTTTTGAGCATGCAGCAATAAAATACGTAATTTTTATTTGAAAAAAAAAAACTTCTCTTTAAAATTACACGTTACTATAAAAAAGTATACGCGACGTTTATTTAGTTTAGTTAACAATTTTTAAAATATTTTCTAGTTTCTGTATTATACGCAATTAGAACCAAACGTTTTTTTTTTATTGATTTTATGCATCTTCAAGCTGCACATTTCCATTTTTAAATTGAATGTTTATAACTGAAAAACTAAGCAAAAACATCAAAATAAGGGAACATTATAAAATGACATAAAAAGAACGTTTGGCCTGAGAACTCCAAACCCGTTCGAGGTTTTACTATACTGACCTAGAACTTTCGCCATAACTTGGAATTTCTCACCCCCCCCCCCCCCCAGACAATGACCACGAAAATGTTACACAGTGTTTTCATACTTATTTTTTAATTTGATTTTATGCAAGGTCTCACACTTCGCCTCACAACCCGCCAATCGCAACTGTCAAAAAGTTCAGTTATTGGGTTATCAGCATCACAGCTCTTTTATCGGTGGTTTTCTGGAATAACCGCGTATGTCCATTTTTTCAGTTTTGAGTTAACAATGCCAAATACATATATTCATTTTTAACGCTCTTTACATGTGTTCAATTTAAAAAAATATTGACCATTTCTGAGTTTTTTCTTTAAATAACGACGTAAATGTTTATTAAATTAATTTGCAGCACTAACAACGTACGTCAACCTACGTTTGATCGCTGGCAAATTATTTTCGCAGAAAACGACACATAGCGACATACGTTGTTATTAATTAAAAAAAAAAAAAAAAATGCAAAATAATTTTGGATTATTTTTCAGTTTATAACCACTTATAAAAACTGTTGTGTTTATTTCTGTTATTTGTTGTCACTATTATTCTTGATACGTTGTTATATTCTCACCCTAAGTCCCGTTAACTTTCTGTTGACGAAAAAAAATCAATTTTTCAAGCAACAACAACTTATGTCCAAATGTGTAGTTGCACTGGAGTTTTCTTTTTCAAAGAAAACGACATTTGTTGACAATTTAAGTGTAATTTACATATTGTTTTTTTCGTCCTTCTCTAGGTTCCTATTCCTCTTAAGATTTTTGACTCAAAATTTTTTATAAAGTATTTATTGCCCATATCTACAGGACTGTTAAATAAAAATCTCTAAAATCTTTATATCGAGCCCATAATTTCATATATAACGTTTTTTGGCTCCCCTGAACATTTTGATTTTATGACATACGCGGTTATTCTAGAAAACCACAGATATAGCACATAATTACAGTATTCTAATTTGGCAAATCCAAAATAAATTTTTATGGTCAACGGATTCCGACCTCCTGAAGAAGAGGTTAATGATCATAAAGTGCAAGTTTTTGTGTTACCACAATAAAAATGGAAAAAGAATTTCGTCAAGGAAACTCACTTTTTTGAAGGGATTTCTCACATTTTTGTGAGAAAAAGAGCAGTTATTTTTGCTGGAAAAAATAAAAAGCAAAAATCAACTTTTCTTTCTGCTTGAAAAAATCAAAATTAAATATGGTTAATGTCCTGGAAGTAATTGCATTTATATTTTATATACGAGTAGACTGGGTTCGAATGTTGTAAACCTAAATGATTGTTTACAATGATCTTAATCGCCTTAAGCTTTCCATATAAAATGTTAAACTGATTAGTTCACTAATACCAACTGGTCTTCAAAAGACTCGGAGGCAGACTATCTGCACCAGCAGTTTTATTATGCTCTATCTGAGATACAAATCAGTGGGAACGTTTTTGGTTGTAAATCTAATAAATGACTGATACCAGAATATTCCGGTGTATATCTATTTATTTAAAATAAACCATACTAATAATGATTTGTAATAAACATTTGCTTTAAAGCTCTTAAATTCCATTTTTAAACTAAAAACATATAATTTTTTAATAGCAAATTTCAAATGAAAAAACGCAATCTCATAGCGGATTAGTTAAATAGTTAGTAACATATGAAGATAATCTCAATATTTATTTATTTGCTTTCAGTCAATCCCTAATAATGAAAAATAAACACTATCATAAAAATATATAATCGCGCTTAAATCAAAAGACATTACCAATCAATTGAAGTTGGCGAAATTTTCGCATTTCTCAACTTGTTTATAGTATTCAACGCCATTATCACATCATATCATAATTATAAACTTATTAGTTAAAATTTAAATTGTTTCCAATCAAAAATAATTGGAATTTAATGTGTTTACACACTTTATATATGCCACAACATCAAGATTATAGTAAAATCAATCGCAAAAAAATAAAATTACAAAAATAAAGTTATTCAAAAAACAAACTTGTTTCTTTAGTCTAACTACTAAGATACTAGTGTTGAAATACTTATTTTATGAAATGAAAAAATCACAATCTTAATCCGGAATTTGTTTACTTTAAGCTGTTGAAAAGTATGGAAAATTTATTATAACACCATGAGATATTCAACACTAAATGACTTAAAGCCGCAAAAAAATAAACGAAGATATTGTAAGAAAATTGAACGAAAATTAATTTGAGATTTAAGGCAAGAGAAAAACCCAATTAATGTGATGTCATACAAAAGTAATAACACATATTTAGAGTGGCTCTTATTTGTGATTTAAAATAAAAAAAAAAACTAAAAAATATATTTTCCCGCAACTCTCTACTGAGGTAGTCGAAACATACTATATACCTACAATGGTGACAATACATTGAAAAATTTTAAAAAATTCAGAATTTTGTTTTTGAATAATTTCGTGTTAAATCTTAATATAATGTATTTTTTTGCGAAATAACTCCTTCGTATGTCCTCTATTAAAAGACAAAAAAATTTTTACAAAAATTACAATTTATAACAAGAAAATTATAGTCGGCCTAGACCGACTATACGATACCCTATATAATGCGTTTAGAGACCCTATCTCTTAGGCCTAACTAACTGGATAGAGAAAGTCAGCATAAACCATTTTCCGTGGCATTTTATTTATTAATTTTTTCCTTTGAATATGAAAAAGTTCATATCGGATGCTATATTTATATGGGACTAGATCGAAAAATGCACTGATCCTGACCATATTTGGTAAAGTCAGTAAATTTTTGCAAAAATATATACAAACCAAATTTGAGAAAAATCTGTGCAATATTTTTGTTTTTTGATAGATTTAAGTGAAGATCGGGAAGCAGCTTTATATGGGGGCTATGACTAAGAATTGTTCTATAAGGTTTATTTTTGGACTACTGATTAATGCGTGTATTAAGCACACACAAACCCAACTTGACCGAGATCTATGTGATAATTTGGATCATATGGCAATTTAAGTCGATATCATAGGTGTCATTTGTATGGGGACTATGCCTGACCATGCACCAATTTCAATAGCATTGATGCTATGACTTATAAAAGCTTACATACCAAATTTCATCAAAATGTGATAACATTTGCGACCTGTAGTTTTATTACAAGGTTTACATGGACACACAGACGGACAGACGGACCGATGGACATCGCTAAATCGACTTAGAAAGTGATTCTGAATCGATCGGTATAATAAAGGGTGGGTTAGTCAAATATTTTTGGTAGTTATCAACATCGGCACAATTTTATTACCCTGACCACATAGCTGTATATGGTATGAATATAATAGATAAACGAAAAAAAATTTTTTAGTGTTGTCATAACAATGGAAACTTCTGTAAAATTCTGTAACAGAGCTGATTAAAGCAACAAAACAAAAAATCCAATTAAAAATATATAATAGATAAATGAAAAAAAATTTTTTTAGTGATTCCATAACAATGGAAACTTTTATAAATTATGTAAAACAATATATATATATATAAAATGGTATGAAAGGAAATGTTTAAAATCTTCAGCGTTTAAATACTTGTAGTTTCTGGTGTTTTTCTTTCAACTGTTTTTTAAGCACAATTTATTTTTCAATGTTTTAATTATTATAAAATAATGGCAAGAATAAAGTTTTGTAAAGAGTTAAAAATCCGAATAATAGATGATTTTACTGCTGGTCAAGAGCAAAAGAAAAAATTGTGAAAAATATTCTATGTTTCAACAAGTAAGAAATTTATAGTCCGTCTTGGCCAAAAATAAGCATAAAGCAAATTTGAGTGGCATTGTTATTAATTTTCCTGCCATCGGATATGAAAAAGTTTAATCGGATGCTATATTTATATGGGGACTAGGTCGAAAAAAAAGCCTTATCCTGATCATATTTGGTAAAGTCACTTATTTTTTGTAAAAACATAAACAAACCGAATTTGAGAAAAATCTGTGCAATGTTTTTGCTTTTTGATAGATTTATGTGGAGATCTGGAATCACGTTTATGACGTTTATTCTTGGACTACTGATAAACGTACGTAATAAATATACACAAACCCAATTTAAGAAAGATCTATATGATAATTTTCTATATTATGGCAATTTAAGTCAATCTCATATGTCTGAACATGGAGCGATTTTCACCAATTTCAATAGCGTTCGTCCTATAGTCGATAGACGCTTATATTCAAAATTCAATCAAAATATATTAATATTTGCGACCCGGACGGACGGACGGACATCGCTAAATTGACTCAGAAAGCGATTCTGAATAAAATATGGGTCTAGGTCAAATATTTTTGGTCTTACAAACATAAGCACAAAGTCATTATACCCTGAAATAATGATGAAGTGTTGAAAAAATATCATGAGAAATGTACGGTTACGACCCAATATTTAGCCGGCAGGTCCCGTAAAACATGTCAAAGACAGGATACTTAAATAACAATAGAGTTGAATAAATGTTCAAAACTGCTACATAAACAGGTCATTAATAATTTGAAACTGTTGAGGTTTATCGTGGTTGTTATTAGGGATGGACAGCGATGGTTTGCATTCGATGTTCGATGTTTTTGCCATCAATGGTTTTGTCCCATTTTTTTTGCCAACATCGATGATTTTGATCGATGTTATTCAAAAATATATCTTCTAACTCTTTGAAGTTATATTATATAACAATAGCATCCCTTGAAATTTCTTAGATATTTGTTGCTGGCAACAATTGCATGACATACACATCATAAAAGAAGTGGCGTAATTAAATTGATTGTTTGGTGTCGAAAACTTGCAAGATGCCTCCAGTAAGTGAGTTTTGGAAGCAGTTCACAAAATTATCGTCTTCATCCGCAAAATGCAATCATTGCGGAAATGTGTTGAAAACTTCGAGCAATACATCCATCTTGAAATATTATATGCACAGTGTCCTTGGTGATTTACTGACTACAAAGTCAACTTCATATACTAATAAGAAAGCAGGTAAAAACTTGACTCATACCACTCTAGTTATGGATCACGACGACGACGACGATGATTGTGATCTGTCTGCACTTTTACCTTCAACATCACAAACATCCAGTTGTTCCAATGTGAGCAATTTTTTATTTAGTTAGTTTCTCATTTGTATAAATTGATAAACATCGGTACTTTTAGTTATCATTATTGCCTTCTCAACAATCTGTAATGTCGGCATTTCAACGTATAAAAGACTTTAGGGATGGAGGCAAAGGAAACGAAAAAATATCCCAGGCAATTGTTTTGATATGCAACCCATAAGAACGGTGAAAAGAAAGGGTTTTTTGAGAGCTATAAAGTTTGTGCGCCTCACCGTGTTATGCCAAGCCGTTTCACTATAAAAAGAATGATCAACAAGATATTTGATGCACTGCAACACGTTTTAAAGGAAAAGTTGAGGGAGAAATATTTTACAATTACTACTGATGTGCAGTTATTTGAGTGCAACCATTTAGTTCATCGAAAAGGGTGACCGAATGTATAATGGAAATCTTGGGCTAATACCGTTAGATGAAGAGCACACGGCTGAATATCTCGCTTCTAAATTAAGAAACCCGTGCTCAGATTAGGAATTAGATCTACAAAACCTTGTTGCGATAGTCACCGATGGGGCAGCAAATATAGTGAAAGCAGCACATTTAGAATTCGGCCCAACAAAACACATACACTGCCTTGCGCACAATCTTAATTTAGTTGCTCAGCGAGCCATAGAATGCTCTGCGGATGTGCAAATGTTACTTGATCATGTAAAGAAAATAGTTAAACGGTTAAGCATAATGTGGTGGCAAGTGATTAACTAAGAACAAATGCTGACAAAAAGCTGATTCAGTGTGTTCCGACGAGATGGAACTCTGCGTGCAATATGAATATTCATCAGCACCGTTAATGGCAACTGCGAACCAAATAAAACGAATAAAGCGAACCAGTAAACCTTTAACAGCCGTGGGATACAGCTACAACAGAAATATGTGCAGAGCATTACTTGACAAGTAGTCAAAATTTTATCCCAAAGAAGGATATATGGCTAAAGTTTCAAAAGCAACTATTAGTTGAATTGGAAAAAAGAATTCTTGGGATTGAACATGCTTCACTGTTGAGTATGGTTATAATTTTGGACCCTCGGTTCAAAATAATTTAAAGATCACCTTCAACTTTCAAAGACTTTGCAAATGATTGATCGGATTGTGAAACAAAACGAAGCATTAAACATGTCATGTTCAGCAACTTCTTCCGAATCGGATTCTGGAGATAAGAATCGGAACCAGAATGACAGCTTATTTAGCGATCACAACAAAGTGATCTTCAACAGAACACGAATTAAGAAGCAACCATTCTGAAGTTTCCTTATACATTCGTAAGTATAAATGATCCACATTCAATTCAACTATTTTTTTTTTTACAAATTACTTTAATTTCAGAAACACCTGCTGAAAAAATGGGGCAAAACCCGCTAGTGTTTTGAACTGAAATGGCCTTAACCTCTCCATTATTGTCTAAAGTTGCACTTAAATATTTATCAACAACAGCAACGTCGGTGCCTTCCGAGCGACTCTTCTCAAAGGCCGGTCAAATAATTTGCAAAGCGAAAAATAAATTAGATGGAAAATTTGCATCAAAACTAATATTTTTGGGCCCTTTACCAATTGAACTTTGTTATAATGATTAAAAAATTGAGTGTTTATTAAAATCGTTTATATTAAAGAAATAAAATTAACAAAAATTTGATGCTTTAAATTTTTTTTTTCGATGGTGAACATCAATGGTTTTGTTATTTAATTTTTAGCTTTTGGCAAAAATTTTTCTAAAAAAACGGCTGGTTAGGTCTCAATTTTAATGTAAACTAAGGTTTACAATTTTCTCCCGACGTTTCGAGGCTTTTTTGGCCTCTTCTTCAGGGTATGTTTTTTATTTAATCTATAATCACAATGTTTATAAATTATTATTATTGAATTATTACAATTAATTATTCACTTAACTTACTAGTTATGCGTCCTTTTCTCCTAATAGTTTGTCGTCATGTTTAATTGTTACATTTACAATTTATTATGTAGGAATTAAGACATGCCCGTCTGTTTACAGCGCTAGTTGATAGTGCTTGTTTATTTTGTATAAAACTTTTCGAGTTCAATTCATGCAGTAAAATATACTCTAACTCGAATTGGATAGAGGCAAATTCTAAATGACGTAATTTAGCCATACGCATATAGGAAAATATACCCATGGTCTGGAAGTTCTGACACGACAATGACCCATACACACAACAATAAACAGCAGCAACAACAGAGTGGCCATATTCTAATGTAGTTCTTTTTTTCGGATGGTCAGCCCAATCATCAGATTTCAATCATAGAAAATCTGTAAGAAATTGGAGATTGAAAAACACGGACACGAATTTACAAAAACGAAACAGATCTCATAGAGGCAGTTAATTCAGATTGGTAAAAAATTTCAATGGATAGCACTAACTTTTGCCTCGGCGTTGTGAAGCAGTACTAAAAAGTAATGATATCCATAAAAATATTTAAACTAATTGAGGAAAGTCTTCCATTATTGTATAGTAAAAGTTGCCATTGTTCTGTGAACAGCATACAAATAAATATTTTTAAGTTTTGTTATTTTTTCTGAACTTAAGCTATTTTTTGTTAACTAGCAGACTCCAGCCCTCAAAATTCGAGTGCAAATTCTAGGAAATTTTATTTTTTCATTAAATAAAGTCCCTAAAGGTATGCTAATCAATTATAGCCAATTCGCAAATCAACACAAAAAACAAACTCATTTTTATTACAAACACATGAACAAATTTAATAAACACACACAATGATCTTCCAAAAGTGATAAATTTTTGCAACATTTTAATGTACGCCTATGATGTTAAAATTTTTTTAATTTACTGTGAATATAATGATCATATTCATCTTCAATCAGATCTCAACAATTTCTTTTCGTGGTGTAACCGTAACCTAATGGAACTAAATTTGATAAAATGTAAATGTATGCGTTTTTCTAGAAATAATGTTTTTCCTGCTAACTACATTTTGGGCGGATATCAGCTTGAACTTGTTGATACTTTTCTGGATTTAGGGATTCTACTTGATCCTAAATTAAACTTTGTATCTCACCTCACCATGACAGTTAATAAAGCTAGAGGTACACTCGCCTTTATTAAAAGATGGGCAAAATAATTTATTGATCCTTACATAACCAAACAACTTTTTACATCTCTTGTAAGACCTATTTTAGAATATGGGTCAATAATATGGGATCCCTTCTATAACATTCATATTCAACGAATCGAGTCTGTACAGAAACTATTTCTACTTTTTGCTTATGTGGCTTATCTTGGAATTCTGCAATTAATCTCCCTTCATACGTTGATCGACTTAAATTAATAAAATTACCTACTTTGGAAAGCCGTAGGACTATGCTAAAGTAACATTTATGATCAGCCTAATTAATGGCGAAATCTGTTCTGACTTTCTTGTCAACAATATAACTTTTAATGTTCCTCAACGAGTATCACGCCAATTACAACCACTCTTTGTTAAATATTTTCAAACCAACTGTGCTCTTATAATACTCTTTATCAATTAATTGATTTTTCGTTGAACACTGATTTAAATAAGCATTATATCATTATTATATTAAATTCCTAACTATTTGTTTTTATTTTTAAATCATTTAATTGTTTCAATATATGTACATATGTAATTATATCATTTATACAGGTCTGTAAGGAGTTATTCCATTGACCTAATAAATAAATAAATAAATAAATAAATAAATAAATAAATAGCATTGTATAATTTAATGTATCTGTTAGTATCAATTTTAAATGCAATTTATTCAAAATAAAGGAAAAAATTTAAAAATCTGTAAATCTGCAAAACGGCTAAAAAGAAATACCTTTCAAATAATATACGTTTCGTCAAAATCGGGATAAAACGGTAGAACAAAACATCGGTCACAAGAAATCGCCTAGCTTATTAACATTATAGATATTTTTTCTTCTTTAAATAAATAAAAACATACAAATTTGTAAATTAGTAAAAGAGTTTTTAATTTCATGATCCAATTTTATTGGTATGACCGTCCAAATCGTCCAATCTTAAAACTTTCCATTCTATTGTCACTCACTGTATATACAAATATAGTGGACGGTCGAAAGGTATAGACGAAATTAATGCTTTTTAATTAAATTATAAAAGTAAATTAAATTTTTGGCATAAAATTTTAGAAATATTTGAAAAAATAGAAGAAAAAAATCAAAAAATAAGCATTTTGAAGAAAATAACAAATAAGTGGCATTATATTGTAAATTTATTGCTTCGTATACACATTTAGTCCATATCTAATATAGACTATTGAATAAAAACATGCATTTGCAATAAATTCCTTGTCCAAGTTATTTGTTAAATTCGGTACCTTAGACCGTTTCATCTAAATTGCAGATGTTACAGAATCAAATTCATTTGAAGTTAAAAACAGCTTAAAATCTATATAAGCTCCACCCTAATACAAAACCATACACCTGTCCTATGCATCATAAAGATGAAATATTTGCTGTTAACATTTTTATTCATTTATAATAATATAAATCGTTATTTAACAATGAAAAAACGTGTGTTTTTATAACATAATTAAAAGATAATATATTTGCTTTAAAAAAACAAAACTGTCTAAACGTTTATTTTATAATATATTATATTTTTTATGTTTGTGTATTATTTATTGTCATTGAACTTGAAAATTTAATTGGTTAATTAAATACTTTTGTTGCGATATCTTTGTTGTTCATTTGTGATATATTGCACTCATCAATATATTAGTTGTCAGTTATTTTTGCTTGATGGTGGCAATTTTTTGTATTAAATATACTTTTCTCTTGCTTACAATTGTTAAGAAAACTATTTTTTTGTTGGCCATAAGCAACTAATAACGTTTAACAAACTGCATTGTCCAAACTATTTTCTACAGGAGAGACGTAAAAATGTAGGAAAATCTCAACATTTATTGTAAAAAAAATGTAAAATCTTAAGCTTTTTCGGAAAATGTCAAATTTATAAAATCTGTCATTCTTTAGCTCCATTAAATAATGCTAGCTATTTTAATTACGTTTCTGCCATAATTGTAACAAAATAATCGGAATTCATGAAATGCAAATTTATATTGAAATTTATTTAAAACAACATCATCCAACGAAGTGGTACTATGGAAGCAATGCAAAGTGATTCGTTTAAAATGACTTCACTTTTTTGCTGAAGACCTGTAGACCTGCAACAAAGGGTCGCAGTGAAAACCTGGTCCCAGAACTACCACACTTGAAGTGTAGATGGCGGCAGTTGTTTGAATATGTAGCAGCTCTCGTACACTCCATATATGCAACTCTGTATTATGAGAGAAACTTTGGTTTTCAAAATAACCGTCTTAACTCTTTCTTTTAACTCATACCCTCTGTCTTTCTGCCATGGGGTAATCCCATTCCACCCATCCAATTGATCTGAAACTTGTCCCATAGTCTTGTTGTGACTATAGATTTATTTTGGAGTAGTCACGCGCAGTCACGGAGTACTTTAAAAGCCATTCCCCTTATCCGATCAATCTGAAACTTGGTTCATAGACTTGTTGTGACTAAATATTAATTTTAAAACACTATTCACCAAATAGCAGACGTAGCAAAGAATCAACCAACAACAGGAAAATGTAAATAATTAAAGAAATAATCTATTGCCCAATTTGCTGAAGCAAAAGAGAAAGAAAGAGCTTGTAACTGGATAAGATCTCTCCAATAAACAACTAAGTCCAATACTGCTTGAAATGTGCTTCAGAGAATATCTTAGCCAAATTTGGATGCAACTCATGCAGACAGATTGGTAGCAATTCTCCACCAAACTATCATGTTATGTTATGTCAACCCCAAAAATAGAAAATGTGCCACTACCACATCACATTGGGTGCAACCTCATGAGAGCGTTAACGACTATGCGAGTTTAATGGTAGGTTGGTAAACGGGCAGGCAAACGCTAAGGGCTGATATCAATAAACAGTATTGGCAACAGCAAAGAAAAAAGACTATATCTGTGGTCACAAGCGATAACCGCCTAAGGCCGAGGCCACGCAATGAGCGGCAAAGCGGCAAGCGGCAGAGCGGCGAGTTTGAGCGGCAAGTGGCTTATTACTGAGCATCATTTCTGAGCGGTTAGTTGTCAAAATGCCATTTTCAATGTTATTATTTATTATTTATATAAAAAGTTTTTATAATAAAAGCAAAATATTTTCACTATTTTATGATTTTTATTTACATATTTACATTTCAACCTTTTATCGATTGAAAACCAACACAAAAATGGTTGTCGTTAAGATAACAATAACAGTTGACTTTAACATTAACAGTTAACTTTACTTTTGTTGTTTTCTTTTTCTAACGATTCGATTATCGTTAAAAAGAAGTTACTGAATCGCGCTACAGATTGACAAAACAAAGAAAAGCCATTTTTTTTTTGCCATTTTTATTCTTTGCCGCTCAGAAAATAACTAAAAATAAGAGCAAGTTCTATTCCTGAGCGGCGCCGCATAGACGCTCAGAATTGCCACTCACATGCCGCTCATTGTGTGGCCACTTCAGTAGTATTTCATATGTTTTAATTTTTTTCCGCTAATCGCTCTGCCGCTCGCCGCTTTGCCGCTCATTGCGTGGCCTCGGCCTAAGTCGACTTAAGAACGATTTGAGTTATGTATGCTATCAGATTCTAACAACAACGTTTTATATTTACGTGAAATCCCCATTTCTCTAACACTGTTTTTTTTTATAAAGTTATTGATTAAAACATACTGATCTTAGTCGTAATGCAGCCCCATTACATCTATGATATTAATAGGCTAGGCGACTTCTTGTGACCGACGTTTTGTTCTACAGTTTTATCCCGATTTTCAGCAAGCGTATATCAGTTGAAAGGTATTTCTATTCAGCCGTTTTGCAGATTTACAGATTCTTAAATTTTTTCCCTTATTTTGAGAAATTGTATTTAAAGTTGCTACTAACTCATACATAAAACAAGTAAAAAAAATTATAGTCGGTCTAGCCCGACTATACGATACCCTATACCATGGTTAAGAGACCCTGTCTCTTCAGTCCAACTAATTGGATATAGCAAATATGTATAAACCAATTTTGAGTGGCATTTTTATAAATTTTTTTCGCTGCAGATATGAAAAAGTTCATATCGGACACTATATTTAAATGGGGACTAGGTCGAAAAATGGACCGATCCTGACCATATTTGGTGAAGTCACTTATACTTTGAAAAAATATATACAAACCAAATTTTAGAAAAATCTGTGCAATATTTTTGTTTTTTGATAGATTTAAGTGAAGATCGGGAAGCAGCTCTATATGGGGCCTATGACTGAGAATTTTCCTGTAGGGAGTATTTTTGAACTACTGATTAATGGATGTAATAAACACATACAAACCCAATTTAACTAAGATCTATATGATAATTTGGAACTTATGGCAATTTATGTCGATTTCATAGGGTTCATTTGTATGGGGGCTAGGTCTGAACATGGACCGATTCTCACCAATTTCAACAGCTTTTATCCCATGGCCGACAGAAGAACAAATACCAAATTTCATCAAAATATATTCATATTTGCGACCTGCAGTTTGATTACAAGCTTTACATGGACACAGACGGACGGACGGACGGACGGACGGACGCACGGACATCGTTAAATCGAATCAGATAGTGATTCTGATTCGATCGGTATAATTAAAGATGGGTGTAGGTCAAATAATTTTAGTTGTTACAAACAGCAGCACAAAGTCATTATACCCAAACCACATAGTGGTATAGGGTATAATTATACATAAGCTATGTATGTGTGCTTCATTAAATTTGTTAATGTGTTTGTTAATGAGTTGTTATCTTCATTCACAATAATAATAAAACCATAAAAGTGTTGGTTTGTGAATTGGCTAAGTTTAAAAATAAAGCTGCCTAGAAATTGCACTCGAATTTCGAGCGCTGGAATCTGCTAGTTTATATAAACGGTAATTTTTCTCGAACAAACACATATAACAACCGTCCCTTTCAACTAGCTGGCACTCCTCTGGAAGATGTACAAGCCTTCCCTTACTTAGGCTGCATAATCTCTAGTACCGGTGGGAGCGCAGAGGATATCGAAAACCGAATCAAAAACGCACAGCAAGCTTTCAGCCAACTTAAGAACATATGGAACTCTTCTTCAATCTCACGCAGAACAAAACTACGAATTTTTAAATCCAACGTCACTTCAGTACTACTGTATGGTTGTGAAACATGGAACGCGGCCCCGAAACTCCTTCAACGTGTAGAAACCTTCATCAACCGCTGCCTTTGACGCTTGCTAAGGATATACTGGCCAAACACAATCTCGAATGCTAACTTATGGTCACTGACAAACCAAACACCAATCCACTTAAACATTATGGAACGCAAATGGAACTGGATAGGCCGTACTTTGAGAAAAAACCCAAACGACATCACTAGGCAAGCCGTTGAGTGGAATTTGCAGGGCAGCCGTAGAAGAGGTCATCCGGCGCACACTTGGAGAAGACAGCTCGAAAAGGACATTGAGAAAAGCGGAAAGAGCTGGAGCGAAATTAAAAGTTTATCATCAAACAGAACACGATTCAAAAATTTTTTTGAGGCCCTATGCTCCTCATAGGAGTAAAAGGAATAAATATATATATATAATTTTTCTCGAAAGCATAATTTTCGACAATTTGCGATATTCTGCTAAAATAAAACTAAATATTTACGTGAAATCCCCACTTCTCTAAAAATGTTTTTTAAAAAGATATTAATAAAAATATACTGACCTGATTCGTAATGAAGCCTAATAACATTAATATAAAAAGTTATTTTACTCGAAAGCATGATTTTCGACTTAGGCGGTTAATGTTTGTGAGCACAGATATATATTCGATAAAATCTCAAGTTCGACTCTGGTTCTGTATTTCTAGTTTTTCCTAAATGTTTCATTATATCTAATCTTTATACTGTGTCAAAAAATTGCCACTGTTTGCTGCAAATGGTACTACGATTTTCGCTATTATTATTATACCCTATACCAATATATGGTCATTTGTCAGGGTATAATGACTTTGTGCTGATGTTTTGTATCAAAAAAAAAAAAAAAATTATTTGACCGAGCTATCTTTTATTATACCAATCGATTCAGAATCACTTTCTGAATCGATTTAGCGATGTCCGTCCGTCATTCCGTCCGTCCGTCCATCAGTGTGTCCATGTAAACTTGTAACTACATGTCGCAAATATGTTTTTTTTTTCTTTTATTTATTTTTAATCAATTTTACAATAATAAGCGAATTACAGCAATTAAATCTTTACATGATTTTTAATCTCCAATGTGGTTAAAACATTCATGCATAAGTATACATACAAATAATTTACAATATAAATAACTTATTTGTATATATTTTTTATATATTTACGTATATTTACAAAAGTTTTATTTACATATCTACAGTTTTTATTTTAAAATTAGTAGGTCAAGGACATTTAGTCTTTTAAGTCTTTTAACTTCGTCAACAAACTAACTGCAAGTGCATTAGAATGGTTGCTAAGTCTAAGTATTTAGTGATAAATCTACTGATTTCAGTTTTGATTTTAGTTATGGATAAGTCTTTATGGATATTAGCATTTGTAATAAACCAAGGTGCATCTGTAATCATCCGAAGCGTTTTTGATTGGTATCATTGAAGAATTTCAATGTTGCTCGCGGTCCCCCAAATTTGTATGCCATATGTCCATATGGGTTTAAGAATAACTTCGCTACCCCCACCCCCCCGTACTAAAAGGGCTTACGCAAAGTCCCAAGGCTCTCACTATTACAGTATAACAGATATATGACATTTATTATTTCCTTCGTATGAGGGGTGCCACACCCCTTTGTCTGATACCGCCCATTTTTTGTCTGACTTCTCACGTTAATACTGATGACCTAAGACAAATTTGCAAAGCTGTCTCTGTCACAGTACTCGAGATATATACTATTGCGTAATTACTTTGTATGAGAGGTACCACGCCCACTTATTCGATTCCGCCCATTTCCGGCATAGCTTCTAACATTAATAATATGTGACCTCACACATATTTTCAAAGCACTCCCACTAAAAATATTAAAAAAAATATAGCCAATAGCAATAGCAGTCCCTATATACGCGGTAAGACTCTGTGAAAATTTTAGGAAGATCAGATCAGTAGTTACGGATATTACCTCCTACAAACAAACAAACACACATTACCTCTTTATTATATTAGTATATATTATATATATCTATAATATTAATAGGCTAAACAATTTCTTGTGACCGAAATGTATATTATTGGAAAGGTTTTTCTTTTTTTACATCCAATTATACATACGCTATGTGTTTTTTCTTAAATTTGTTAATGTGTTTGTTAATGAGTTTGTTATCTTCATTAACAATAGTAATAAACCATAAAAGTGTTGGTTTGTGAATTGGCTAAGTTGAAAAATAAAGCTGAATAGAAATTGCACTCGAATTTCGAGCGCTGGAATCTGCTAGTTATTATTAGTACTTTATTATTATGCATGGTCTTCATTATGTCATTTTCAATGGCAATTGTTGTCAATTATTGTCAGTTGTATGAAAAGGGTTTTAATGTCTTCTCATTTACAACGCCTGGCAATATTTGACATCCGAAATGAAATTCACAGCATGTTGGCAATTTGTTTGTGTTTGACAGCCGGATTTTTTGTTCGTTTATAAGATGTAATGAATATGTAATGAATAGAAAAATACGGGATGTCAGTTGAGGCAATTGTTTGTTGTCAGCTTATATGACATAGTGAAAACCAGGCATTAGACTTTATTTTCGAAACTTAATTTTAATTTTTGACCTAGTAACCAGTATATTCTTTTAGTTTATATCTTTAATTCGTCCCTTTTAGCTCTAATATATTTTCTCCACATGAGTCTTCTATCTGTGTGCATTCCAAGATACTTAGCGCAATCCGATTTAGGAATTTCGTCACCATTTTCATTTTATTAAGGCAAATGAAATATGTGGTGACTTTTCAGAATTAACATAAATATTCCATGTTTTCAACCAATTTAAAATATTGTTAAGGTTTCCTTGGATCAGTTCGGAGGCTTTGACTTTACAGCTGTTTCTTACTATTAAAGCAGTATCATTAGAATATATAGCGACAGTGACATCATCATCTACAAGCATATCTGATGAAAATATAGTGTAAAGTATAGGACCTAAAACACTTCCTTGAGGGATACCAGCTTTGATATCACAAAAAGGTCGCAAATATGAAATATGTTTTGATGAAATTTACTATATAAGCTTCTATTGGCCATAGGATGAACGCTGTTTAAATTGGTGAAAATCGGTTCATGTTAAGACCTAGTCACCATACCAATGCTATCGACTTATATTACCATAATATCCAAATTATCATATACATAGATCTCGGTCATATTGAGTTTTTGTATGTTTATTAGATCCATTTATCAGTAGTCCAAAAATAAACCATATAGGACAATCCTTAGTCATAGCCCTTATATGAAGCTGATTCCCGATCTTGACTTAACTCCATCAAAAAACAAAGATATTGCACAGAATTTTCTCAAATTTGTTTTTTTAATGGTTTTGCAAAACAAAAGAGACCTTACAAAATATGATCAGGATTGGTACATTTTTCGACCTAGTCCCCATAAATAGCATCCAATATGACTCTTTTAAATCTGCAGGCAAAAAAATTTGGTTTATGCTCATTTTCTATATTTAATTAGTTGAATCAAAGAGATAGGGTCTCTAAGCGCATGGTGTGGGGTATCGTATAGTCGGTCTAGACCGGCTATAATTTTCTTGTTTGCAATAATAATTCTAAGCAAACTTAATAAAATTTCCTCTACACTACATACTATATCAAGAAAAATTGTACTACATTTACCATAATTAATGACCTAATTCAATGAACTAAGAGATAAATTTAGTTACTAACGAATGCAGATATTTGTATTTATACCTCAGTGGCAATCAGAGGATGTACAAAGTGTGCAACAACCAATTACAAAACTATCAATATTTACTTAACACTTCATTTATCACGAAAAGTAAGTCAAATCGCTGTATGCGGACATTTAATGAGCAATCGTAAAATAATGGATTATGAAAATGAAGAAATAAATAACTAAACAGTGGCCATAATTGATCAAGGACGTTGCTTACTTTCTAAGCTTTTGATGACTAAAACTAAGTTTAATAGGTTGCTATAAGCACAACAAAGACAGAGTAAGTATTGATGGCCGCCTAAAATATGTAAATCCACTATTTTTGTTTAACTACAAGCGGTCAAGATCGCTATTAAATCATAAAAGGAAAAACGTCATGTTGCAAAAGACGACTGGAAAATTTTTAGGCTATCTGTAATTTAGTTTCATTTTAAGCTATTGATTGATTTAGACTTTTGTTATTTTTGAAAAATTTAAGAATAAATTTCGTGCTGTTATCAAATACCTAAAAAAATAAAGATGAGCCAGGAGAAGTGCAAGACACAATTGGGCGTATATCCACAAAAGATGAACATCACTCTAAAGGTGCAGATTTGGCAGTTACTTCGGAATTTATAAATAAATTGCACGATATAGTTTTATCTCTCAGTACTAGTTGACGCCATGGGCATATCGCATGGTTAAGGGATATGAAAAAGCTATAGCCATGATGGGTGCCACGTTTGCTCACAATCAAGTATAAACTCAGTCATGTGACTGATTCAGTAGCTGGTTTAGAGCTATTCCGTGTCGCAATCCTAATTAATGTCTTCGCCGATACAAAACTGTTGATGAACATGGATTCACAACACCAGTCCATCCAATGAATTTTCCAGATGAATCCGCCCCAAAGAAAGCAATTGACAATGAAATCGGCTGGTAAAGTTTTGCCATAATTTTTTGAGAGAGAATATTAAATGGAGAATATTATTCCTCATAAATGGTCAATTAAGCTAAGAAGTCATGAAAAAAATCACTTATTTATTAGAAAAATGATCTTCCATATAGATAAGCTCGGGTGCACACTTGTGCAGTTTCGATAACAAATATACACGAGTTGATGCCGCATCCATTGTATTCTCCGCTATTAGCTCTCAGCGACTTGTTCTTGTACTTAAATTTAAAAAAATTACTCAGCAGAAATACAATCAAGTTGAATAAGGAAGTAATCTCTGCAAACGAAGCCTATTTTGAGGACCTTTCGAAATCTTACTTAAAAAAGTTAGAGTTCGCCGGACAGTGGGGCGAATTGAAACTGTTCAGCTCAAATTACTCAACACCTCACATAGTTCAACTAGTGTTCGCCTTGAATTTACCCATCGATCCCTTTTTTGTGACTTGTCTCCAAAACTTTGGCGCAAATGTGACCCTACGAAGCACAGAATGGGATTTTTTAAAAACTAAAAAAACTGTCCGCGGGAAATTGCGAAGAAAAATTTTTCATTTTTAATTTTTTTTTCAAAATTTTTGCATACATTTAATTTTTTCTTTTTTTTTTATGTAAAACACTGTGTCCAAAAATTTTGAAAAAATTGTGAGTAATCCATGAATATGCATAATTTTGCAGTAAAAAATTGCATCTCCTCGAAAAGTTTTGGAACATTATGGCCTTTTTTTTGGAAATATTAAAACAAAAATTTTTTCCGCAGTTTCACGCCGACACTTTTTTAGTATTTATCGATGCGAAGGTTTACAGCGGAAAATTTTTTAAGAAAACACATACTTGCGCTCCGTCGGGTCACATTTGCGTCAAAAATCTTATTTCTATTTGTGAAAACCAAGTTTTGGAGACAATTTCCAGAAAAATATGAACCGAAATTAAAAATACCTAAACGAACATTAAAAAACAACCCAGCTGAAATAGTTGAACTATGTGAGTGTAACAGTTAGCTCGTTACACTTTTCCCAGCGATATGCAATAGCTTCGATGCCCTTCTTATAGTCAGAACTGTGCAGCTTCTCAAAATAGCCATCAACCGCAGACTCCATTTCTTCATTGTTGGCAAATATTTTCCCACTAACAATATTTTCAAGTTTGTAAATAGAAAATACTCTGAGGTAGCTAAATCTGGCGAATTGGGTGTGTGATGAAGTAATTCGAACTTTATTTAATTTATTTTGGCCCTCGCGATACTGAATGTCGTGCATTGTTTTGATGAAACCCTACTATGTGGTTAGAGTATAATGACTCTGTGCTCATGTTTGTAAATATTTGACCTAAACCCATCTTTTATTATATTGATCGCCTCGGAATCACATTCTGAATCGATTTGGCGATGTCCGTCCATCTATCCGTCCGTCCGTGCATCTGTGTGCCCATATAAACCTTTTAATCAAACTACAAATCACAAATATAAATATATATTTTGATGAAATTTAGTATATTAGCTTCTATCGGCCATAGGATGGATGTAGTTGAAATTGGTGAAAATCGGTACATGTCCAGACCTAGTCCCCATACAAATGGCCCCTATGAAATCGACTTAAATTGCTATAATAATCAAATTATCATATAGATCTCGGTCATATTGGGTTTGTGTATGTTTATTACATCTATTTATAAGTAGTACAAATATAAACCCTATAAGACAATTCTTAGTTATAGACCCCACATGAAGCTGATCTTCACTTAAATATTTCAAAAAACACAAATATTGCACAGATTTTTCTCATGTTTTGCAAAAAATAACTGATCTTACCAAATATGGTTAGAATCGGTCCATTTTTCGACCTGGTCCTCACATAAATATAGCATCCGATATGAACTATTTCATATTCGAATGCAACAAAATTAATAACAAAGTCATTCAAATTTAGTTTATGCTTATTTTCTATATCTAATTAGTTGGACCGAAGAGATAGGTTCTCTAAACGCATGCTATAGGGTATCGTATAGTCGGTCTAGACTGATTATAATTTTCTTATTTGCTTTCCATAATTTCATCACTTAAGCGCTGCAATAAATTAGCATAATACTTGCCGTTTATTGTTTTTCCCTTTTGAAGATAATCAATAAAAATTTTACCACGTGCATTCCAAAAGATATATGCCATCACCTTGTCTGCACATGGAACTTTCTTCGCCAACTTTGGACACGATTCTTCCATACCAGTCCACTGTTTTGATTGTTTCATTGTCTCAGATGCTAAGTGGTGGACCTATGTCACATCCAAACGAGGCACCCTTCTTGCGGACAGCTTTATTATATCCAAATTTTCGGTCAATAAGCGATGAATATCACTTTTTGAAATACCTATGATTTCAGCTAGCTCACGCACTTTCAGCCGACGTTCATAAAATACCATTTTGTGATTTTTCTTAGCCATTTTTGCCATTGCCACCTCAACTGGGCGACCATTACAGTGTTCCTCTTGGCAGCTCGTGTGGTCTTGTTTAAATACTGCCACAAAATTATATAAACGAACCAGCAGACTACCTCAGAGTGGAATCTAGTATGGCTTTAATATATACAAGCAAATTCCAGCCCTCGAAATTGGAGTGCAAATCTAGGAAATTTTATTTTTTCATTAAATAAAGACCCTAAAGGTATGATAATCAATTATAGTCAATTCAAATATCAACACAAAAAACAAACTCATTTTAATTACAAACACATTAACAAATTTAATAAACACACATAGCATTGTATAATTTTATATATGTGTTAGTAGTAACTTTAAATGCAATTTACTCAAAATAAAGGAAAAAATTTAAAAATCTGTAAATCTACAAAACGACTAAAAGGAAATACCTTTCAAATAAAATACGTTTGGTCAAAATCGGGATAAAGCGGTAGAACAAAACATCGGTCACAAGAAATAGCCTAGCCTATTAATATTATAGATAACTATATATATATATATATATATATAATGTTCAAACTCTCGGTATCACCCCCCAAAAATAATGCGAATAGCAAAAAAACTGACAAATAGAAAGTTTTGGACCAATCAAAAAACATTTAGTCGTGCCTCAATGCAATTGAAAATTTCAAGTGTGTTTATATGGGGAAAATATGACTTTTTTCAAATATTACGAAAATTTCGTTCCATAGTTTAATTTTTGCGACAAGTTGTTATATACTTCGGGATCAGTATTAAATTATCCTTTCAAAAAGCTGTAAAACTTCAAAATCGACCACTTTTGTGCCAAAAAAAACTACGTCATGAAATTTGATGGCATTTTTTTCAACTTTGAGAAATTGATTAAAGCCATAATTTTTTTTTTGGTCTCTATACTTGTTAGGACTCAGATATGAAGTATTGTTTTATTACCACGTTGTTAAACTATTGCGCATTGAGACCGAAAATGGGAAATTTTTTTTGATAAAATTTTGAAAACTCCTTTTTTAAGTTTTAAAAAATTTTCTTAAACAAAATTTTAAAAAATGGATCTGGCACTTTAGGGTTTTGTTAAGCGCATGTTACATATTAACTGTGTGTAGTTTTAAGTAAATACCTGCGCAAGGGCTTTATTTTTGCGGATTTCGAGAAAAATTGAATTTTTGTAAAATATTCTGTAAATGTACCCTTTCTAAATACTTTGTATCAAAAATTCATCACTTTGCTACTTTTAAATGTTAGACTTTATCTTACTCGCCTAGGGTTTCGGAAAAAATAATATGACCCCATTAACCCATTTGGAATTGGGGTCACATTTGACCCCAAGCTAATAAAAGACAATTTATTCAAAAAATTCAAATATTTTGTAAGTGCTGTTAGATGCGACGCTTAAAATATAATAACGAAATCTGTAGAGCTTCCGTTCATAAAACTAAATTTGAGAACGTTAACCCATTATTTGCCAAGGCCAGCTTTTGATTTTAAGATATTTTTAAATAAAAATAAGCGCCCTAGCTGTGCTATTGAGAGCTTTATCGTGACAAGAACACAAATTCAAATCATATTTTCTCAAAACTTTTTTTACTTCTTCGTTCAATTCTCGGGACCATATAAACCGATTTGGACGATTTTAAATAGCAAACTTCTCAGGATGTTAGTGAATCATTTTTTATACCAACGAGTACCCTAGCTACCCGATTGAAGCCGCCATCGTGATTTCCACAGGCGGACAGACGGACAGACGGACATCGCTATATCAACTCCGCTTGTTATAAGGATCACAAATATAAATATTTTATGGGGTCCAGATTTTTTCTCTAATTATTACAAACGGAATGACAAACTGGAGTGCACACTGGAGTGGAGGGTATAATTACCGAAAAGGAGTTTTTCTATTAAACTCTATTACTTTAAGGAAAAGTAATTCGGTAAATTTTTATTTATTTAACCCTTCAGTGCTCTTGGGATATAAATCAAAACAATTTAATATAATATAAATCAAAACAATTTTTAGCCAACATTGTTATAAAATTACTTTATGCATAAAAACTATCTATATTTTTCTATATAACATTTAAAAGTAGAAAAGTGATGAATTTTTGATACAAAGTATTTAGAAAGAGTACATTTACAGAATATTTTACAAAAATCCCATTTTTCTCGAAATCCGCAAAAATAAACTCTTTGTTAAAAAAATTCTGGCAAAATTCACACAGTTAATCTGTAGCCTGTACTTAACAAACCCTTAAAGTGTCAGTTCCATTTTTTTAAATTTTGGTTAAGAAAATTTTTTAAAACTTGAAAAAGGAGTTTCCAAAATTTTATCAAAAAAATTCCCATTTTCCGTCTCAATGCGCAATAGGTTAACAACGTGGTAAAAAACAATACTTCATTTCTGAGTCCTTACAGGTATAGAGACAAAAAAAAAAAAAAAATTATGGCTTTAATCAATTTCTCAAAGTTAATAAAATGCCATCAAATTTCATGACGTAGTTTTTTTTGGCACAAAAATGGTCTGGGGCATTTGTTATTTCTTGCCGAGGTTTTATTCGATTTTCAAGTTTTATAGCTTTTTGAAAGGATAATTTAATATTGATCCCAAATTATATAACAACTTGTCGGAAAAATTAACCTATAGAACAAAATTTTTGTAAAATCTGAAAAAAGTCATATTTTCCCCATATAAACACACTTGAATTTTTCAATAGCTTTGAGCCACGACTAAATGTTTTTGGTTTGGCCCTAAACTTTCTATTTGTCAGTTTTTTTGCTATTCGCATAATTCTAGGGGGTGAGACCGAGAGTTTGAATACTTTTTTCTTCTCCAGGAAAGACCACCCTAATATATATATAATAAAGTATTTATAACATTTTTTATAACATCAATTGGCAATGATCTTGGAAAAAAATCTTAAGACAATCCGATAAAATAAACAGTTTAGTACATCAGAATTCAAAGGAAGATTAAAAAGAACCAAGCTAACTTCTGAAAACTTCCTTGCAATAAAAAGATTTAGCGGCAGAAATGCCAAGATTTGCTATGCAAGTGGTGATACTTTTGTAAACAATGATGACTGGCATTCTGCAGGTTGTACACAGCTGTTTTCAAATGACTGTGATTAGTTACATAAGAGCACATTTAACAATAAGTAAACAGATGAAGATAACTACTCGTTCATAAATATTTTACAACATTTTTTATATTAACAGCATTTTTCTAGTTAATTTTTTCTTTGCCGTTTTTCTTTGTAAACAAAGTTTTCTTGTTTTAATTTCCTTTATTGCAAGTAAAATTGCTGCTTTAAAAAACTTTGCTACAAGTACCATTAATGCTTCCGTCAATGTGCGTAATAAACAGTCATAGCAAATATTTTTTTTTTGTTTTCTTTTATTTACATATATTATTAACTAAAATTGAATGTATCTTTATAAATTAATGTATCTTTAACTAACTCAATCATTGTAAATTATCTCTCAATTTGACGTTGAATGTAAACAAAGTCCCAAGAGACATAAATAATTGAAGTAATGTATTTAATAAAAATATCAAAAGTTCAATATTATATTTCAAAAATTTTATTGTTGTCGCAAAAATATATTTTATATCGTATTTGGGAAAAATTATTTTTAGAATTCATTAATTTTTTTTTTTGTATTTTTTTTAGAAAATAAACTTAATTACATTCCTCAATAATTTAAAAACAAAGTCTGAGTACATAAATGTCAATTTGATAACATTTCAATTTAGGTTTAATGCATTAGGTTGTTCAACTGGCTACTATAATTAAGTGGTTTCTTATTGTAAGCTGCAAAATTCAAAAGAATCAGTAAACAACATCATTAGCACTTAAAAAAAAAAAACTGGGAGTTTGATCAAATGCAAGGTTTAACTGATAACGAACTAGTTGTAGAAGTTAATGTAAAATTGAGCCGATAGCCGAATTCCTCATTAGTCATAGAATTTATTCTTATGATTAATAAACTAATAAATAAATTAATAAATATAATGTAAAATTAGTTCTAGAGGACACACTCTAATACGAGCAAAAGAACCGCTTGATAATTCGACCATTCAAATAAAAACAGGAACCGTAAATAACTGTTATCAAGAAAATTTAAACTCAAAAACTCTCTATACCAATACATTCGTATTGGACTGCTCCTGCAGCATCTATGGTGATCTTAAAAAACGATCTCAATTCCACATTTAAGAGTTATATTTCAACTAAAAAACAAGTAAGAAACTTATATTCGGTCTAGACCGACTATACGATACCCTATATCATGGTTTAGAGACCCTATCTCTTCGGTCCAACTAATTGGACATTGAAAATAAGCATAAACCAAATTTGAGTGCCATGGTTATTAATTTTATTGGCTGCAGATATGAAAAGGTTCATATCGGGTGCTATTTTTATATGGCGCCTAGGTCGAAAAATAGACCGATCCTGACTATATTTGGTAAAGTCACTTATATTTTGAAAAACGATACACAAAGCAAATTTGAGAGAAATTTGTGCAATATTTTTGTTTTTTTGATAGATTTAAGTGAAGATGGGGAAGCAGCTCTATATGGAGCCTATGACTAAGAATTGTCCCATAGGGATTATTTTTGGACTACCGATTAATGAATACAATGAACACATGCAAACCCAATTTGACTAAGATCTATGCGATAATTTGGATCTTATGGCAATTTATGTCGATTTCATAAGGGTCATTTGTATGGGGACTAGGTCTGAATATGGACCGATTTTCTCCAGTTTCAACAGCGTTCATTCTATGGTGGATAAGAGCGTACATGCCAAATTTCATCGAAATATATTCATATCTGCGACCTGTAGTTTGATTACAAGCTTTACATGGACACACAGACGGACGGACGGACGGACGGACATCGCTAAAACGACTCAGAAAGTGATTCTGAGCTGATCGGTATAATAAAAGTTCGGTCTAGGTCAAATATTATTGGTAGTTACAAACAGCAGCACAAAGTCATTATACCCAAACCACATAGTTGTATAGGGTATAATAAAAGATAGGATGAAACTATTAATAAGAGGGTTCTTTTTTGCCATCATAAAATAAAACCCTTTTGAAGAGTTTTTACTCATTTTGTTAATTTTTATACCCTATACCACTATGCGGTTTGGGTATAATGACTTTGTGCTGCTATTTGTAACAACCAAAGCTTGTAATCAAACTGCAGGTCGCAAATATGAATGTATTTTGATGAAATTTGGTACATAAGCTTTTATCGGCCATGGGATGAACGCTATTGAAATTGGTGAGAATCGGTCCATGTTCAGACCTAGCCCCCATACAAATTACCCATATGAAATCGACATAAATTGCCATAAGATCCAAATTGTCATATAGATCTTACTCAAATTGGGTTTGTATGCGTTCATTACATCCATTAATGAGTAGTCAAAAAATTATCCCTTTGACCCCATATAGAGCTGCTTCCCGATCTTCACTTAAATCTATTAAAAAACAAAAATATTGCACTGATTCTTCTCAAATTTTGTTTGTATATATTTTTGCAAAATACAAGAGACTTTACCAAACATGATCAGGATCGGTCCATTTTTGGACCAAGTCCCTATATAGATATAGCATCCGATATGAACTTTTTCATATCTGCAGCCAAAAAAATTAATAAAAATTCCACTCAAATTTGGTTTTTGCTTATTTTCTATGTCCAGTTAGTTGGGCCTAAGAGATAGGGTCTCTAAACGCATGGTATAGGGTATCGTATAGTCGGTCTAGACCGACTATAGTTTTCTTACTTGTTTTCTTTTATTTATAGTTTTTTTATTGAATGTATTTTCATTTGTTTAATTTATTTAATTTAACGTACATAATTTTTTCGAAATTTTGTGAACGCAGGTCGCTCAATACTAATTTAAGAGCAAAGAATGATCTTTCCACGTTTAAACTGTAAAATTTTTGCCAATTTATATAAGTCCGGAAATTGTATTATTTTTTGTCTACCAGAAATCAAAAAGACGTTTATCAATCGATAAGGGCCTTGTATCATCGTTATCATCTTCTTCGCTTTCTTGTACCCTATCTAAATTTGGGGAGTTCAAATACTATCCCAAAAGCGATGTAAGAGATGGAAATATATCGCAAACATCCAGCGAAGATGGAAAACGTCCGGTAAAGCTTCTTTGTTTGTCGATGGTCGATCATCGCATTGTTTATTATTTATTGCCCAAGAGAAAAACAAATAAAACGCATTTATAGAAAAAGATTGATAAAATATTTTGTAAAATGTACTTGTTTCTCCAACTAAAAAATTCCGCACAATCACTTCTTTAATTTTAAGGTTAGAAAGCCATTTTTTTTTGCATTTTTGTTCTGAATGTACAACATGTTGAGTGTGTTATGTAAAAATTTAAATTAAATTGGAGTAAAACTAACGAAGAGACAGCGTTTCAAACGACCGGCCTCATACGGTATATCGTATATAAATCACTTTTTAAAAAACTTTAAATTGATTTTCCGCAAACAACATGTCTGAAGACCATGAACATAATAACTCAAAATCTACATGATTCTTTTGAAATTTTATACACTATTTCTACACATAAATCGCCAGCTAATCGCGAAGAGTTTTTTTTTACCATCTTTTCCAATTTTTTCACAACAAATTCACTTCAAAATGCTGCCAAAAATAAAATATTAAAAAAGCGCTTCTTGATTACCTTGGGAAACATATCACCCTTTAAATGAATTTCTACTTTTTTATTTCACATGAACCGGTAACGAGTTATGATGTTCACCGCAAAACAATTTTTTTTGAGGCGGCCCCGGAGATTCACTGTCATGGACTTATATAAAAAAATTGAATTGAAAATTTTTTCAAAGTTACTTCAAATGTTATAATATAATGTGTATATGAAATAAATAGTTCAACATAATAAACAAGTAAGAGTGTTAAATTCGGCTGTGCCGAAGCTTTGATACCCTCCACCTCGGTTTGAGTATTGATGATAAATGTAAACAAAATATTGGAAAAATATGCATGCGTTTCCGGTTATATGACATAACATCTCGTTTAATTTAGTTTTTGCTAATTAAATAGCTCGCGCTAACCTCCATTGCAAAGGTAATGGCTGTGTAGGGTGGCTATATGCATTAAATCGTGCTTTTTTTTGGCTTTTAACTGGCCAAATATTGCTTCATTGCGGCCATATAGGTCGGATGGAGTAACAAAATAATAACCGAAAAATGCTCTCTCAACTTTTTTTTCAAAAAAATATTGCCATATTTGAAAAACATAGAGAATAAATTTATAATAATAAATAATTAAATTAGGGATGCCAAACGCAAAAAACCAAATATCGCAAAAATTTGAAATAAAATAATTTGTTATCTTTATTTTCTGAAAAACTTCAAATATTCATCCAAAAAAAAAATTGTGACAATTTATATATAAATAACATTCTTATCAAATTGCGTTTATTTATGTAACAATTTTTATTTTCGCAATTCTTAAATATCCTTTGAGGTTTTATAAAATTCATTGAATTTAAATTAATGTTTTCTGTATTCCGATTCTGTAAATTTCAACGATCCGACAATGGCAAAATATACCGACAGCTGTTGTTGTTTGCACTAAGGTTTAAGTGATTCACTAAGTACATACATCTTAACGACAGGCGACAAATCTATTTTTCTATTTATTTAAATTGTAAACGAGTGGCATCTCTGTCAAAATAAGCGAAAAACACAAAGAAGAATAGAAAAAACAAATTACTTCGTGTTTGACATGATGATCTTATGTTTATGTTTAATATCTCTATTTTTTTTTTACTAATATTTCTGTTTATTTATTTGAAAATGAAATAATGAATTGAATATGCTTTTTAATTTTTTTATTTATATAAAAAAGTTTTTTAATAGAAGCAAAATATTTTCACTATTTTATGATTTTTACTTCAACCTAAAAATTTAATTTTTATCGATTGAATAAACAACACAAAAATTGTTGTCGGTTAGATAACAACAGCTGACTGTAACAATAGCGAATATCGTTTAAAAATTTTACTGATAATTTTGCTTTTCTTTTTTTTAACGATTCGACTATCGTGAATGCCATTATTTTTTTTTTAATGTAAACATTTTCTAAAAGTAAACATATTTGGTGTTTTTTTTTGGAATTTGATGCAGTTGATGTCTTCTAAATTTAAAATTATTATTTCCGACGTTTTGATATGATTTTCTGAAATTCAATTAATATTTTATAACTTATAATTGGAAATTTTAATTCCAGTTTTTAGAATTGATATTTTCTAAAATTTTAATGGAAAATTTAAAAAGTGCAATTTTGTATTTATGTGAATAATAATGTTTTAGTAATTATAAACAATTTTTAAAAATTAGATGTAATCGCAATCAGATATTTTGTAGGTAAAGCAGAATAATAATACTATATAACTATGTACAACTGTTTTCAAAGCAAAAAACTCATTGATGAACTCGGTAACTCTATTTTGTAAAGACAACTAAAAGTTAGTATGCCAAACTTATGTTCATATTTGTAAAAGAATAATGAAAAAACGTATGAAATAATAAAAGACCAGCCCGTGTATACTCTTAATATTGTGCTGTATGATATATATTTGAAAATATTGACATTCATATTAATATAGAAATAACTATTGCAAAGCTAATTAGAACAAAAATTGTGGCGCCATCTATTGTGGCATAGTTCACGCTGAGCAAAATGAAGTGACACTCTGTTAATGCAAAAGAAATGTATTTTCCCCACAACAAAATATTGCAGAATTTTATGTAAATAAAATAATATACCGATTTATTTCTAACATGCAGTTGTTATGGATATACATACATATATATAATATATGTATCTTATTTGTAATATTTAATATGCGTATGTACATATGTATGTATATGTAATTATTACACACAAAAAATACAACATCAAACGTTATTTTTGTGTTTTTCTCTTTAAATAAATTAATACATAAAATTTTTTTTTGCTAAATTTACATTGTTTTTTTTTTAATAACAACTACATATTTTAGCAATATTTGCTTTAGATGCTGGTGAACTTTTACTCCCTTTACATATATTAACTCGTAGTGTCTGCTTGTCGAAAAAATTTTGGATCGATTTTAACCCCGTTCCCGTGACCCATTCGATCTGAAATTTTGCAGTCAGGCTCGTGGTAATAAGAGAAATGATCTAACAAATTTTTTTAGTGGTGCCAAAACAATGGAAACTTTTAAAATTTTCTACCAGAGTTAATAAAAAAATGTACAAAGGGTTAGTTTTTATTATATTATTACCACAACGACCACAAAAACAACAAGTCCAGCTATGACAACAACACAACATTTAGAGTAACAACAAGAACAATATAGGAACATCATATTTTTCATTTTTTTTTTACTTTTTCAGAGATTTCCCTGGACCTGTTGTACCGATTTTAATGATTTTTGAAACAGAAATCTTCCCATGAATTTGGAGAATCATTCTCACTAAAAATGATCACTGTAGCTGCACTATTGAGCGTGATCGTGACAAGAATAACATAGAAAATTATATTTTTTCAAGACTTTTTTTAGTTCTTCATTCAAATCTCGGGCCCTAATCGACCGATTTGGACGGTTTTAAATAGCAAACCAACGAGCACCCTAGCTGCCCGATTGATGCCGTCATCGTGACGGCAGACGGACATCACTATATCAACTCCGTTTGTTATAAGGATCACAAATATATATATTTTATGGGGTCCAAAATTTTTTTTTCTAATTATTACAAACGGAATGACAAACTTATATATACCCTCTGCACACTGGAGTGGAGGGTATAAAAACTTTAAATTGATTTTCCGCAAACAACATGTCTGAAGACCGTGAACATAATAACTCAAAATCTACTTGATTTTTTTTTTGAAATTTTACACACTATTTCTACACATAAATCACCGGTTAATCGCGAAGTGTTTTTAAACCATTTTTTGCAATGTTTTCACAACAAATTCACTTCAACTGTGCGTGACTATGCGTGACTGTGCGTGACTAAGTCGAAGTTAATCTTTTTTACAGCCAGTGCATGGGCCAAGTTTCGGATGGATTGGATGTGGGAAGTGACATTTAGATCACTCCGTGACTGTGCGCGACTAGGCGTGACTGTGCGTGACTAATCCAAAATTAATCTATAGTCACAACAAGACTATGGACCAAGTTTCAGATCGATCGGATGAAGGAAAGTGACATTTAGATCACTCCGTGACTGTGCGTGAACACGCATGACTGTGCGCGAATATGTCAAACTTAATATTTTTCACAGCAAGTCTATCGACAAAGTTTCATATCGATCGGATAAGGGGAAATGGGTTTTACATTACTACGTGACTTCTCGTGACCATGCGTGACTGCGCGTGACTAAGTCAAAATTAATCTTTTTCCACAGCAAGTGTATGGACCAAGTTTTAGATCGATCGGATGACGGGAAACGACATTAAGATTACCCCTTGACTGCGCGTGACTATGCGTGACTATGCGTGACTACACCAAAAATAATCTTTAGTCACAACAAGTTTCATGGGCCAAGTTTCAGATTAATTAGATGAGGGGGAATGTGGTCCACCCACGACGGACAGACAGAGAGTATGAGTTAAAAGAAAGGGTTTTAAAAAAAATTATGAAAATACGCCTTGCATTCGCCTTTAAAACCTAACCCCTCTTAAAATGGGTTCGACCGCAGATTAATTTTAAAGGCTCATTCGCTATGATGCACTGCAGACTCGAACCCAAATATAAAATATATATTGGATTTTTTAAAAAGAATTATATGATGCCGTTCTAATTTTTCAAAAAATTCAGAGCTGTCGGGGTTCCCCTGGCCTTCAAGCCCCGGTAGGTGAGTAGGTAGCGTGCTCGCCTATCATGCAGGGGTCGTGGGTTCGATTCCCACCAGAGGCTTTGGTCTGTCGCTGCAAAAAAAAAAAAAAAAAAAGGAAAAAAACAACTAGCCAAAAATTAGAATCTGCAGACAAGCCACTCGGCTTCGCGGAACTAGGCTGAAAAAAAAAAAAAAAAAAAACAAAGCCATATTCGAAAAAAATCGCTGAAGAATAATTACTCGCCTTGAAGCATTTGTGTGGCGACGTATACAGGCTCCATCGACATTTTTCAAAAGGATTTATAGGGCATTAAGCTGTTCGTCATAAAGTAGGCTTTGAAGTCTCGTGGCCATGTCGATTTTCAGACAGCAACTTATTTTTCAATTTCTCTTTTAATCAGATTCTTTCGTTTTCGTATGCTTCCTTAACTAACTCAGTTATATATCTGGACGTAACTGCTGCATCTTTATCAAAAAACGCAAACGGTAATTTTTCTGTCGTCATTAAACCAACACACGTTTTTTCATTTCTTCAGGAGCCATTGTTACCCAAAAATCTAACTTTTTTAATGGTACTTTACACCTATTCTACTCATTATGCAGTTCTATGTTGTATTATTTTTTAAGCTTGTTGATTTAAGACGCTCTAAATTGCTAACATGATCATCTTTAAAAACGTGTTTAAACAGCCGGCATACATGTTAATTATCAACTTTTTCAAAAAAAAAAAAATTGCGAGTAGTAATAAGGGAATTGCGACCCATCTTCATGATTTCAACTTATTGCAAAAGTAAAATTAATAATTAAACATTCAATAAAAATATACGTGTGGCACTCATGCTACTTACCTTACTATACAAAGGTAGTTTCTACAGAAAATTAATTATTTTGCAATTATTATTTTTTTAGACTCAGAAGACTCCAAAACAACAGCTGTAGCTCGTTTCGGGATTGCCATACCGAGAAACGTAAAATTTTGGAGGTAACTACTTTATCGCTTATACCTAAGGAAATATTTATATTTTTACTTATATTTATAAAAGTATTTCCTTAGCCGTGTTACGACTAGTTTCATATAGTATTGATAATAAAAACCAAAAACATTAAAGGCCAGAAAATTGGACTGTATACACACCGCTCCAAACTCTATTGGCAGTTAGCGCTAATAACTTAATACAAACTTCTAGCGTAAAAAATATCCACCCCCCAAGACCATGACCCTCAATTTGTTGCAAATAGTAATTAACTATTATTTTTTTTTTTAACAAATGGCTGAGAACATTAAATTATTTGTTCTCATTATTAATATAAATCATTGTTAGTTCCGTTATTATTTAAAGACACACACTTTTTAATGTACAATGCAACGCCCATGTTTTTTTCTAAATTAATGTCTAAATGTTCCATTACTTCAAATTTGAAAGATATAATAATATAAGTATGTAATATAAGCGAAGCTAGTTCCACCCATATTGATTTAAATGAATATGTTCTAATTTGTTCATATGTCTTTATCGTTCTTATTTGGAACTATTTTAGAAGATCAACATAGATAAAATTTAAACAGGAATCCAACTAAAGTAATTGATTTTTAAAATTACCAGCTGTCGAAAATCATATATATCAAAATTTCAACACTTCTTGTAGAGCTCCAGTAATTACTGGCCATGTTGTTATTTATCAACAAATGAAAACGGGTGATTAATATGCAGTTAAAATCAAGAAGCACTGTGGCACATTTTTGAGAAGGCGGAATATGTGGCAATGATATCTTTCATCGTTTTGAAATGAAACCAGTTATGTTCACCGCTCATAATTGAATTTTATGTAAACAATTTTGTAAATAGCTGCTAATAATATACTTTAGACATGAAAATCATGTTTTTCCTGCCAAGTGATTAACTGTCTAAGAAAATGCATATTTGAAATGACAAAAAAAAATCATAATTGAATTTTATATTAACCGACTACACAATACTCTTTAGCATGCGTTTTGAGAGTGCGTCTTGGATTCAACTTTTCTGATGTAATAACTGGATGTAGAAAATAAACATAAACCCAATTTTTGTGCTATTGTTATTAATTTGTGACATACAATCTGTGCAGTAAAGGATGGGTCCATCTCAAATATTTTTGATAGTTACAAACATCTGCACAAACTAATTATACCCTGACCATATAGTAGTATATGGTATGAAAACAAGTAATACAGAAAAATTTATAATAAGTAATATAAATCCCATCGTTTTAAGATATTTCATGGTAACGTTTTGATCATGTGCTTTTAACCTTCAACTACACATAGTTTTTTTAAAAATTGTTACTTTTGAAGACACCGACCTCGGTGTGTTTTTCCAGTTTTTTTAATCCTTCCAAATAATAGCATTTCTCGCATACCTTAAAATAGACTACTGCTTCAGTGGTGGCCTCATTATTTGACCAAAATCTCTTATAACCGAGCCACTTCTTTAGGTTTTGACACAGGAAATGCTCGCGTGAGGCTAACGCCGGATGGGATAGCAGATTGTAGCCCAATTTATGGAAGTTTGCCATGCCGAATACACACGTGTGCTCCGGTGCGTTATTGTGTTGGAAGAGCACTTTTTTCTTCACCAGATGTGGTAATTTTTGGTTCAAATCAAAGTCGTATTTGTTCAACAATTTTGAATAATTCTTTCCGGACAACGTTTTATTCCTTTCAAGGGATCCCAAAAACTTCGCCTAGCCTTGACCACCTTCCACCATGACCATCTTCCACTGTCTTGACTGCCCGGTTTATTGTATTCGATCCATGTTTCGTTTACGGTTACGAAACGGTTCAGAAACTTCTTCGGTTTGCAGTTGAAAATCGCCAGCACTCCTTTCAGGTTGTCACACTGTTGCGCTTATGATCAAGTGTGAGTATTCGCTGCACCCATCATCTTTTTCATGTCCATATATAGATGTAAAATGTAATGTGCTCACCCGACTGAGATGCTTGCCACCTCAGCCACCACGCCTTTTTTTGGCGAAATAAACGTTGAGCGTCACTTGATGTGGTACGACCACAGCGGAATTCAATTAATCACTTCTTAACCATTGAAGTTGATGATGCAGAGACTTCAGTCAAACACAAACTAAATGACGCAGCTCGGTTATTTTAATTTTTCCATTAGTCTATTAAGGGTAATTCCATGCAAAGATCAACCTTAGGTCCAATTTTAAAATTTTAATTTAAATAATTTTTATTGATACCATTTCAAAGAAAATGGTATTAAAATATGGTAACAGTTTATTAGATGTATTTTTGAATATTTTTGTAGTCCCTATATTTCCAGTAAGAAAGGAAAAGTGTAATTAATTAATTTTGAAAATAAATGTAGTGTCATGTCTGTCACATTACAAAATACAACTTTTTACTATAATTTATATAAGAATTCATATTTTTTATATGCTTTATTAATAAACTTTTTTAATTAACTATAAACAACTTTTTCTTATTTTTCATACAAATAAATACAGAGATTTTCTGTATTTTACAAACATCTTCTTAGATGATGTCTGTTTGTTGTCATGTCTGTCACGACTGTTTTTTGCCTCCAATTATCAATAACAATAATACTTTCTTTCATTTAATAATGTTAAATATGTTGGTCAGGTCCGTCTGAATAGTTTTACTATATAATATTGGATTAGAAAGATCACTGATTGTCATGTCTGTCACTATGGAATTAGCTTTAACTGTTGCTAGTTGACTGTTTTCTAATGAGACCTCAATCAAAATGTTTACTTTTTAAGACATATCCGACTGTGTTAAGCCACTTTAGTGAGTTTTTTTCGCATTTCGTGGAACCATATTTCCAAATTTTAAAGCACTAAAATGCTTAAAAATTGGCTCCTAAAAAGTTTTGTTTTTTAAGTAGAATGAAATTAAGAAATTCAGGTAAATTTGGCTGAAAATTTGGTTGAAATTTGCAGAAAAGATAATGCGTAGCAAGGTAGTCATGAAAAGTCAATTTTTAAGCTCTTTGTTTTAACTCATACTCTCTGTCTGTCTGTCTGTCTGTCGTGGGTCAAGCCCATTCCCTCTTATCCAATAGATCTGAAACTTGGCCCATAGTCTTATTGTCACTACAGTTTAATTTTGGGGTAGTCACGCATAGTCACGGAGTGATCTAAATGCCATTTCCACTCATCCGATCGATCTGAAACTTGGTCCATACACATGCTGTGAAAAAAGATTAACTTTGACTTAGTCAAGCACAGTCAATCATGGTCACGCACAGTCACGGAGAGACTTAAAACGGATTTCCCCTCATCCAATCAATCTGAAACTTGGTCGATATACTTGCTGTAATGAAAGTTTAACTTCGATATAGTCACGCATAGTCACGCATAGTCACGCACAGTCACGGTGGAATTTAAAATCCATTTCCCCTTATACTGTCGATCTGAAACTTGGTCGATAGACTTGCTATGAAAAAGGAATAACTTTGACATAGTCACGCACAATCACGCATAGTCACGCACAGTCACGGAGAGCTTAAGTCCTCACTTCCCCTCCTCCGATCATTCTAAGACTTTGTCCGTAGACTTGTTTTGGCTAAAGACAAATTTAAAGATAGACACACACAGTCACGCATAATCACGCACAGGCACGGTTTAAGTCGTGTTTAAAATATAACTGAACTCGAACCTGTTTATTGTACATGTTCTGTTTTTTCTCACTACACGAGCCACAACACGACTTAAAATATAACTGAACTCGAACCTGTTTATTGTACATGTTCTGTGTTTTTTTTCAGTACACGTACCAGAACATGAACTTCAAATAAAGCAACACTCAAAAATGTGTGCTTTATGTGTGATTGAAACAAAAAGTATGTGATACAAAAATGTTCGTGTAAATAACGAAATATTAAAACGAACACAGTCATGGTTGTGTTGGGCACCGTAGAAAATTTAGAAACGCACATAATTGATATGAAAATAAAGATATGTGTTGGCTGCTTTTGAACAGAACATTGTGTGTTTCATGTGTGTATTTTCTGAACCTTGGTTAGTAGCAACTTTAAATGCAGTTTACTCCAAAAGAAATTTAAAATTTTAAAATCTGTAAATCTGGGGGACAGCTGAAAATATATACCTTTCAAATGACGCGTATGTGGTCAAAAAAACTGACACAGTAGCATCGGTAATAAGAAATCACCTTGCCTTTTAATATTATAGATAAAAAAAAAAAATAAAAAGATAGTAATAAAATAGAAAACAGAGAAATTTTATATGTTGTTTACAAATTAATTTCGTTTTTTTTTTATTTTTTTTTTAAATTTTTATTTATTTTTTTTTATTTACTTTTATTTTTATCTTTATTATTATTTTTTTTTATAAATTCTTATGAATTATTTTAGATTTTTTAGGGTGTATCAGATTTTTTCGATCGCGAGTGGATAATGTTTTAATTTTTAGATGTACGCGTTCAAGAACATGTTCTGTTTTTTAGCAGTACACTCGAACCTGTGTGGTTTATGTGTATTCGAAACAAAAAATACGTGATAGAAACATGTTCGCGTACATAACGAAATATTAAAACGAAACACAGTCATGATTGTGTTCGTCAGCGTACAAAATTGAGAAACACACATAATTGATATCAAAATAAAAATATGTGTTTGTTGGTCTGAGCTATGTTTGTTTACATATATGTGCGAGTTTTTTTATTCAGCGTGTGTTTTTTTCTGAACTCTAAATGAAACACTCATGGTTGGCCCTACAATACAACAAGATTTGATCACAACATTATTTTCATTTCGTTTAAATAGATTTTCTCTCACAGAGGACATATCTAAAATGAACCGTCAGTTTCTAGTCGATCCAATTGGTGAGTACGATAAAAAAAAAGCATTAAAAAAATTTGGAGACGAATCTAAAACTTATGACAATTTATAGTTTTTTGATTAAAAAAATTTTGCGCCACTACCAAACTCTTGAAAAAATAACTGTTAAAATAAAAGTTTTAAAAAATACATACAAGATTTTAAAGTACGTTAGTTTCAAAGGTTATGGTCTCTTAAAGTTTTTAGTTAAAAAAATATCTCCGCTAGATACGTTATGATCACACAAAACTGTTACGCAAACAAAAAAAAAAAAGAAATAATAATTGAGTTTATTTATTAAGCATGTGCTTTTTTATATGTACGTCTCAGTAGGTCATATAATACTCACAAAGAATGCAGAAATATTGTATGTGCTGTATGCAAATACTGCGTTAGATAGCTCTTCAAATATCAAAAGATATTCAAGAGCACTTTACGTCCAACTTTAATTTAACAAATTAGATTACAAGGAATAAAGAAAATTTTTTAAAAACAAATAAAAAAATAATTCTATTGAGTTTCTATTTATTTTTAAATACATGACCTAAATCCAGACATAATAATCACACATTTTAAATTTTTCTCGAAAATTATATCATGAAAAATATTATTATTCGACATTAGTTTGCCTTAGGCTCAATTACACACATTTATGTGCATATTCCGGTTTACACAATTAGAATGAGTTTCTTATTTATATAAAAATTTTGTCATTATAACCACAAATATACCAAACATGATATGAATATTTTAATCTAGTTCTAAATACTTGCATAAAAGAATTATTCCAAGATCAGCTTGCTAAAAAAAATTGTTGTAATATGTTATTAATTAGTTTCATATAAGTTAAGTTTGAATATTCTTATTTATGTAAATAAACTGGTTCATAAAAACATTAAATCTATTTTTTTTTTAACTCAACTTAAAACATCAGAGAGACAAACGAATGTGATAAAAATTTTATAGTTTTTTACAGCTGCTGTTGGTCATAACGAATCAATTTTTCTTACGTAAAACGGAAATTTTCACGTATTTCACAAATTCGTATAAGCATAATATCCTCGTGCCAAAAAATTACTGAATAACAAAATGCAAAACACGCAAATAAGTGTGTGGTGATTACTTGGTTTGTAACTAAAGATATGACAAGTTTAAACATAAAATGCATTAACATAATACCTGAATGCACATTAGGGGTATAACTATGATAATCTTTTGCAGCTAACGACAGTTTCTTGTTTTAAAGAGTTTTTATTTTAATATGTATCAAATTAAAAAAAAATAAAAAATTTAATTCTCATTTGCCTTTCAAATTGTTTAGCCTACATTGGTGAATAATCTGTAGTTCTCCGAATTTTCTTTAAAGTTAGCAACATACCTTATAAAGGTTAAACTGATAAGCCATATTCTACATTTGCGATGTGGGCTAAATTATACTTTTTTTTTATTTTTTACTAATTAATACACATAATACGATAGTACTTAGAACCTTTACCAAGTATGGTGTAACTTTTTAAAAATTATGTACACCTAATGTAATATAACTTGAATTTTGTAATATTAATAAATGCAACAAATAGTAATAATGTAAAAAAAAATAAAAATAAGATTAAGAGTAGAATAGTGGACACACAACATTTCTAAATTAAACCTACTCCATTAATCATAATGAAAAGGGTTGGGTAATTATTAATTTTAAATCTAAAAACAGCAGCGATATTATTAACAACAAGTAAGAAAATCACAGTCGGTCTAGATCGACTATACAATATACTATAACATGCGTTACGAGAGACGGTCTTGAAACCAACTTTGCTGAGGCAATAACTGGATATAGAAAATAAGCATAACACAAATTTTAGTGCTATTCTTATTAATTTATGTCGTGAAGTTATGAAAAAATTCATATCTGATGTTATTTTTATATCGAGTCAAAAATGGACCGATCATGACCGTTTTGTTAAGGACATATATAAAACAAATATGAAAAAAAATTTATTAAATATTTTTGTTTTTTTGATAGACTTAAGTAATGATCGGTAATCATCTTTACATGTCGATCGTAATTAAAAATAGTCATACAGTGTTTATTTTATGATAGACCAATATACCCAAATATTACTGATATGTGTGACAATACAATAGAAACTTTTTAAAAATACAATAGAAACTTGTAACAAAATATATTTTTGATGACTTGAACGGTCAATGCCAAGAAAAATTGGATCATAATATTAAAAACTCTTTTATTAATTTATAAACTTATATGTTTTATTTATTAAATAACATAGCCCATAAAAACAAAGTTTTTATTACACTCCCTTTCTTTGAGTTTACCATCATATAAATAAATAAATGATTGATTGAAAGTTTCGAAAAGTCAAAAATTGTACTATAATTGATTTTTTTTTTAACGAATAGTGGCCTGCAAAGAAAAGGGCTAAAAATCGTACCAAAGTTTTTTCGGCAGAAAAACAGATACTAAGTTAAAAAAAGGGGAGTAAAAAGAAAGAATATATATAATATTAATAGGCAACGCAATTTCTTGTGACCTCTGCAACGCTTTTTGTTATCAACCGATTTTGACAAGGAATATACCATTTGAAAAATATTTCTTTAAATATGTGCACCATCTATACAGATGTGGATTATCTGGTACATTCTGTTTGAGTAATAATCATTTAAAGTTGCTCCTAACACATACATAAAACACATGAAACTATACAATGCTCTATGTTTGTTCATTAAATTTTTTAATGAGTTTGCAAAAATTGTATGTCAAAAGCCCTGTTTTGATTAGCATTTATATATCTGTGGTCACAAGCGATAACTGCCTAAGTCGACTTAAGAACGATTTGAGTTATGTATACTATCATATTCTACTAAAAATGCTTTATATTTACGTGAAATCCGCATTTTTCTAACACTGTTATTTAAAAAGTTATTAATGTAAACATACTGACCTAAGTCGTATCAAAGCCCCATTACATACATATAAACAGTTATTTTCTCGAAATAATGATTTTCGCCGATTTGAGTTATGTATGCTATCATATTCTACTAAAAATTCTTTATATTTACGTGAAATCCCCATTTCTCTAACACTGCTTTTTAAGAAGATATTAATACAAATATTCTGACCTAAGTCGTAATGAAGCCCCATTACATTTCTATAAAAAGCTATTTTTCTCAAAAGCATGATTTTCGAGTTAGGCGGTTATTGCTTGTGACCACAGATATCTTCTGTGTGTTCAACAAATATTTAGAATGAAATTTCATGAATTTTATTTAAATATTCGTTAATTTTTTATACATGTTGATTAAAAAAACACCGAAAGAAAAAATTTAATAAAAAAATAAAATCTCCTAGAATTTGCACTCGAATTTCAAGTGCTGGGCTCCTATAGTTATAGCTTAACTTCAGAAAAAAATAACAAAAGTTATAAAAACGCATTTTTATTAGTATAGCCCAGCACTCGAAATTCGAGTGCAAATTCTAGGAAATATTATTTTTTCATTCAATTTATGTAATTAAATTTTTTAAATCTATATATGCGTCTTCACAAGCATTAACCGCTTAAGTCGAAAATCATGCTTTTGAGAAAAATAACTTTTTATAAATGTAATGGGGTTTCATTACGACTTAGGTCGTTATGTTTTCATTAATAACTTTTTAATAAACAGTGTTAGAGAAATGGGGATTTCACGAAAATAGAAAGCGTTTCTAGTAGAATATGATAGCATATATAACTAAAATCAGTCTGAAGTCGATTAGGCGGTTATCGCTTGTGACCACAGATATAAAAAAAAATTTATGAATATCGAATTGAGCCTAAAGGTATGTTAATCAATTTTAGCACTTCACAATTCAACACTGAGCGTCTGATATACAAATTAAATCATTCGTTTAACAGGGTGTAACGAATTATTAGAAATATTATATTTTCTTTAATTTAATATATTTTTAAGACAAATTTAACATAAATTTTATCATTCTCAGCTTCTCCTTCATATGAGCTATAACCAGTGCCAATTTTCAGACTCTTCCATGCCCTCATATTGCTTAAAAAGGGAACTAAAAATTTACATTCATGTATTAATATATAGATGCTGTCGCCAAAACATTGAAAACCTTTATGATACAATAATTGAAAACTTTCCCTCTATTTTTAGTTTCAATATTTTAGTGGGTGTCCATTATTTTTAAGTACTGCTTTACAATGTCGAGGCCTGGATGGAGTCACTTAAATTCTTGATGATATCCATTGAAATTTTTGCCACCCTGAATTAACAGCCTCCATTAGATCTGTCTTGTTTTTGTAATACTGGCCGTATTTTTCGATTTATATTTCCCCATTGGTGATTGAGCTGGCCATTCCAAAACACTACCGGCCTTCGATTGAAGCCATTCGGTTACAACTTTGGAGGTGTGTTTTCGGTCATTGTCATGTTCGAACTTTCAGTTGGATTGGTTCCATTCCTTGGCCCGATAAGCAACCCCATACCACAATATTGCCACCGCCAAACTTCACTGTTTTATTTTTATATTCGAATTTAATCTTTTTCCCTTTGGTCATCGCACAAACGTTCCTCCATCATGGCCTCTTAAATTAAACTTGGACCTATCCGATAAGAGAACAGTATTCCAATTCCGTCTTGACCAGTTCATGCGTTCTTTAGCAAAATTAATGTGCATACCAGATGGTTTTTCTGTGATATCAGGGGTTTCGTTACAGGACGATAACAACCAAGAATCGTCACCGTACCTCTTTCACGATATTTCGTGATAATTTTTCAAAATTATAGTTTTCTTCATAGAATATTTCTGGCAAATTTTCTTTTGCTTAAGATCAACAATAAATTTATCTATTATTCTTGTTTTTAACTCTTCACAAAACTTTATTCTTACCATTATCTTCTAATAATTAATTATAAGTTTAAATTACTGAAAAATACATTTGCATTTAAGGAGCAGTTGAAAGGAATCGTTAGAAACTATAAATATTTAAATACAACTCTGGACCAAAAGTTTAAAAGTTTCCATTGTTTTGGCACTACTAAAAAATACTTATTTTTATGTTTGTCTGTTATTTTTAATTGTTTTTTTTTTTTTTGTAACAAATTTGAGGAGTGATTTTGCAAAAAAAAAACATAATTTTATAACTTAACGCAAAATTATTGAAAAGAAAAATTGTCAAATTTAGAATTTTATAAAAGTTTTCAATGTATTATCACACTCTGTATATATATGATAATCTGTATCGTAAGATGGGTGTAATATGGGTTATTTGTGTGGCTCATAGGTCTGATCATGCACTGATTTTCACATGGTTCACATGGGCACACAGACAGCCACACAGACGGCCACGCAAACAGACGGACGGACATCGCTAAATCGACTCTGAAAGTGGTCCTGAGTCGATCGGTATACTAAAAAATCTAGATCTAGGTCAAATCTTTTAGGTAATTGCAAACATCAGAGTAATCTAATTGTACCCTAACCACAAATGTGCCGTATATAACAAGGCACTTTAATAATCCTTTTACAATAATAAAATATATTATGCCAGAGTTTTTACAAGGCTGTACAAGCTGCTAAGGCGGTCATCGATCAATTGAGGTGGCCAGTCCAAATCTAAATTTTATTTAATTATTCGAATATTTAGGAACATTTTTATCTTAACTTATGGGACTTGGCTTAGTTCATGGATTGCGATAAATGGTGAAGATAATCCTCGAGCTATTAGATATAATATATACCATGGACAAAAATGAGTCCATCACTTCCCACCGAAGAAGAAGCAACAGTCAGAAATAGTGATGAGAATCGGATACAAAGAAAACCGAGACAGTTACTTCTGCAGCCGAGGTGATGGCGTCAGTTTTTTTGGAATGGCCTTGGGAGAAGTTTCATTAAATACCTTCGACATGGAAATACAATCTTAAGTGACTATTATGCAAACTTATTTCAGCGTTCAATTTGAGAAACCAAGGAAGAAGGCCGCGCTTATAAAGCCAATTTAACAAGTAAGACAACTAGACCAACTACACAATACCCTATAACATGCATTTCAATAAAGGATCTTGGATCCAATTTTGCTGAGGCAGTAACAGAATATAGGAAATAATCATACAGCAAATTTTAATGGTATTGTTATTAATTTGTGGAGCGATCATGACCTTATTTAATGAAGTCACTTAGTTTTCTAAGCTTTGTTTTTTTGATAGATTTAAGTGAAGTTCGGGAAGCAGCTTTATATGGGGACTCTGACTAAAAATAGTCCTACGTGGTTTATTTTTGGACCACTGATTAGACATACATTAAAAGGTTTACAATGGAACACAGTCGAACGGGCGGACGACTTAGAATGTGATTCTGAGCCAATCGGTATAATAAGCGGTTTGTCTATGTAAAATATTTTTGGCAGTTTAAAGCATCATCAAAATCTTACTACACCATCACCACTTAGAGGAAAATGGCTATTTTGAAGAGTTTGGCCGTTTTCATTAGAAACAGGGTATAGCATATATTGCATTGAGCTAAAAGACGACTAAATTAAGATATCAAGATAACTTTCTAAACATTTTTTCTTTAGCAATTCGCATAGTTTTGGATTACCTTCGTAAGGCTAATGGATGGAAGAAAAAGTCTTTGAAAACATTAGAGATAAAATTATTTCATCTAGTAACTATTTATTTAGTAACTATATTTCATTAAATGGTTCAAATATTTAAGAAAAGATCTGATAATTGTGATAATTTAAATTCAGTATTTTTCCCCAACCTTCAAATGTCGAAATCATAGATAGTTTTAATACAACAATTTATTAAAAACTAGTTTTCGCAAAAGAACACAACACGTTACAGTATTTAAGCAAAACTAGCAGAATTGAAAATAATAAGTTATTTGTGTAGACATAAATAATTAATAATTATATACATGGCAATTTGAAAATTGCATGTGTTTACATACAATATTCTATCACGTGTAATGAGCATTTTTATGCTACTCAGCAACTACAGAAAAAATTAAATCCATTTGGAACTTTTTTATAATAAATAACAGTAGCAAAAATCTCTGACTTTTAAATAAATTTAATCTAATTGATTTTGTGCGTTACTTTCTCATATGTAACAACGTGTATTAATGAACTATTTAAATAGCAATAGAGCTCGTTCTATAGACGGAACTGCGAATATGATAAGAATTTTGGGAAATCAAAGAGAAGGCATTAATATCTCTGCGGTTTTCTAGAATAACCGCGTATGTCATAAAATCAAAATGTTCAGGGGAGCCAAAAAACGTTATATTTGAAAGTATGGGCTCGATATAAAGTTTTTAGAACTTTTTGTTTAATAGTCCCGCAGATATGGGCAATAAATACTTTACATAAAATTTTGAGTCAAAAAACTGCAGAAAAATACATCCTAGAGAAGGACGAAAAAACAATATGTATATAACACTTTAAGTATGTGCAGATAAAACAACTTATGCCGACAAACGCCGTTTTCTTTTAAAAAGAAAACTACCAATGCAACCACCGATGTAGACATAAGTTGTTGTTGGTTGATAAATGGATTTTGTTGTTAACGGGACTTAGGATGGGAATATAACAACGTATCAAGAATAATATTGACAAAAAATAACAGAAATAGACACACAAGTTTTTATAAGTGGTTATAAACTGAAAAATAATCGAAAATTATTTTGCATTTTTTTTCATTAATAACAACGTATGTCGCTATGTGTCATTTTCTGTGAAAACAATTTGTCAGCGATCAAACGTAGGTTGACATTCGTCGATAGTGCTGCAAATTAATTTAATAAACATGTTACGTCGTTATTTAAAAAAAAAAAAACTCAGAAATGGTCAATATTTTTTTATAAAAAATTTAACACATATGTATAAAGAGCGTTAAAAATTAATATATTTGGCATCGTTAACTCAAAACTGACAAAAAATTGACATACGCGGTTATTCCAGAAAACCACAGATCTGTCACATTAATGCACAAAGATTAAAAAATAAAATCGATGAATTTAGATTTATTATTGAGAATTTTGGAATTGACTTTATATGCGTATCTGAAACTTGGTTTAGGTCTGATGTCATTGATCGTAATATAGCTTTGACTGGATAAGAATTTCCTATTTCTCCTATTTCTCGAAGTCATCAGCGAGGGTAGAAAACTACTTGTGGGTTGCGTATAGTGACCAAATAACAGCATACGTATGGAAAGTTTTATAACAATTCTGGAGATGTTAACAGTCTCATGTGTTAATGATGTCTCTAAAGTATTACTCTATGATCAAATCTCCGTATCTTGTTTTTCAAAACATGATCTTATATTCATGGCATACAATTTTCAATTGAAAATAATAGCAGAACCGTCAATTACGATTCGCGATTTAAAAAATCTTAATTACGGCATTCTTGAAGATGAATTTCCTAAAATTGATTGGAACCGATTATTTTATGTGATATCTCTAGATGAACAACTCTTATTTTTGGAACACAAGTCTTATTCAATCAAACAGTACCTCTCAAATCTATTATTATAAGCCCTAAGAAAAAATCGTGGTTTTCTAGCATTAAACAATATATCTGAGAGACTCTGCGTATTCACGATGCAAAAGATTTAAAACTAATCAATTACATGAAGAATATCGATCAACAAGAAAAAAGCCATTAAAATGATCAAAAGAGCAAAATCAGATTTCTACACTCCTAAATTCTCCACTGCTACAGGTTAAAAAATACGTGGCATATGATTCGCGAGATTGGTATTGGTAGAGCTTATAATATGCAACTTTGTGCCATCGATGCAGATACTCTTAATGAGAAATTTCTTAACATTTTTTTACATTTCATCCAATGGAGTGAATCATTGTTTAAACTAACAAATGGAATTGAACATTTTAGGCCTAAAATATTTAAATTTATTAATTTTTATTCTCAGTGAGGTTTTAGTTCCACTTTTAATAAATTTTTTGATATATTTTCTATGCAAAATTGGTGTATTTTGTTTTACCCTAAATCATATGTGATGTGATAACAGCGCGAAAACGCAATACCCATTGCCCGATTACACAAGGACAGTTTGGTATATTCCTATTCAGGTTGAGTTTAAATTTTAGCCAAATCGGTCGAGGAGTTCAAAAGTTATGAGTGAAAATGTGAACCTACCACTAAATTTCCCATATAAGATGGTACTTTTTAATTTATTTTAATTGTTTTTGCTTGTATTCATTGATAGTTTTCAATCAACTAGTGTTTTGTTTTAAGTTACCGTTACCTTTCATTGGTAACGTTAACAATCATTAACAGGGGAGATGGAGGTGGCACTATCCCCAAGGACAAGTGGAGTTATTTGGAGGCTAAATTAGCCGAAGTGTTCTTCACCGTCCTTGAGGACATGCCAGGTCCACCTCCAACCTGTCGCAACGCAGGCTTGTATTAAGGCCGCGCAAAGTTGATAGCATTTGCTGATCAACGATCAATAGCCTTGTATAAGGCTGCCGTCAGCAAATTTGGAGAGCTATGGCCGGGAGCAAAACTGGAAGTCGTGCAAAAGCATGACGTCCCGTCCCGACCTAGAGCGCATGCTTGGATTCCGGCAACTTCCGGGGACGCTGAATCCGTGTTAAAGATGCTGAAGGTCTGCAATCTTAACCTTCCAACACACAATTGGAAGATTGGTAGATTTGGTGATGCGGAGGGGAACCGTTCTACTACTCAATGTCGAATCCCTCCCGCATTTAACCGGGAGAAACGGCATAGTTTCCTACGGCTTTGGGCAGATCCAAATAAAAGTCTACAAGGGCGACCAAGGACCAATCACGGAGATCGCCAAACCAGCAGACAAATCTGCTGGGGAGGGGTTCACTGGTGAGGTCCAGGCTGAGGAGAGCTCCCAAACAGCCATGGAGGAAGGATACTTAACATCCGACTCCGAACTGCTGGGGGACGCTTCTGGCCTATTTGGTGGCGAAGATGACCTCCTTGATAGCACGGAGGACGAGGCCGAAATCACGGTAAGGGAGATGGACGTGCAGGCAGCTACAGATGATGCGGCTCCTACAAATAAATCTCCGTCACTGTAAAGCCGTTACGGCTGCACTTCTACTTCGCCTGACGACAGGCGAAGTAGACATAGTCTTCATCCAAGAGCCCTGGGTCTGTGGAGGCAGGGTTTGCGGATGAAGACTCCCGATTACAAGCTGTTCGTCGCTAAAGATAAAGGTACACCAAGGACCTGCATTTTGGCGAGGAATAACCTTAATATTTTCTTATTATCTAATTTCAGTGACAGGGATGTAATAGCGGCCAGCCTGGAGCTAGATGGGAAATCAATCTGGCTCGCCTACGCCTATTTCTGTGATCCTGGGCCTATCCCTCCAGTCAATGTGGCAAAGCTAATCTGGGAAGCCGAAAGGACTACACACCAATTAGTGCTGTGCTGTGACGTCAATGCACATCATCCGATCTGGGGAAGTACCAATTTGAACGAAAGAGGTGAGTTACTTTTGGAGTTTTTATTTAGTACTAACCTATATATATGTAACAAGGGATATGAACCGACTTTTGTAACTAGCATTCGTAGGGAAGTTCTTGACGTTACCTTTGTATCGGACATACTATTTGATAAAAATGATTGTTGCAGGGTGTTGGATGACCACTCCTTTTCTGACCATCGATAGATTGAATTTTTGCTTAGAGAAAAAGACCCGGTGGAAAGTGTCCCCAGAAATATGAAGAGGACAAATTGGGTTAAGTATAGGAAAACCTTTGCCAGGTTGCGAAAAGTTCTGGCTTCTACCCCTCACACATTATGTTATCTGAAAGATCCATTGGGGGTGTGGAGTACCTCTAGTGGGGAATTACTTAGCCTGTTACTGGATACCCATTTTGCAGGCAACTCCCCTACGTCGCTCCAGGCGTCAGAATACTCAGACGCTAGTGCGATGGATATTGCTTCGGAGATAGTCAACATACCAACACTGAACTGGGCGATTAGAAGTTTCAAACCTTACTAATCTCCAGGACCTAACGGTATCATTCCAGCTGAATTGCAGCACGTGTCGGACTACATTTCCCCTTGGCTATGTAGTCTTTTCACTCGCTGTATCAACTTAGCTTATATACCCCTGAAGTGGAGGGAGACGAAAGTGGTGTTCATTCCAAATCCTGGAAAAAGTTCATACATTGTCCCAAAAGACTTCAGACCAATAAGTCTATCATCGTTCTTATTGAAGACAATGCAGCATATGATAGATTCTTACTTACGAAGAGTTATTGATCCTTAACTGCTGTCGGCGCGACAACACGCTTACAGCAAGGGAAGGTCAACCGAAACAGCTCTTCACGAGCTTGTGAGTACCATCGAGAAATCGCTCTCGGTAGGAGAATACACCATGACAGCCTTTTTGGATCTAGAAGGGGCTTTTAACAATGTCACACCAGACTCGATATTAGCGGCACTATCTAGTCTAGGAGTGAACTCCGTGATCATCTCACTGATTGCAAATCTGCTTGCCACCAGGCGGATAACGTCTAAATTGGGAACGACTCTAATATCCCAATTCGTGAACAGGGGAACGCCACAAGGAGGCGTTCTGTCACCACTTCTATGGAACTTAGCGCTAAACGCAATGCTAGTTTCGTTGCAGAGACAAGGGTGCAACGTGGTCGCCTATGATGATGACGTGGCCATAGCAGTAAATGGGAAGTTTCTATCCATACTTAGAGACATTCTACAGAGGGCTCTCACTATGCTATCTAGCTGGGCAAGTAGTTGCGGTCTGGGGGTAAATCCGACCAAAACGGAACTTGTTCTTTTCACGAGGAAGTATAAGATACCTACCTTCGACCCTATTTCTCTTTACGGTGCTGATATCGCCTTCTATGACGGAGCCATGTATCTTGGCGTATTCCTGGACAGGAAGCTGAACGTCAGACGGAACTTGGAGGAAAGGGCGAAAAAGGCGACTATAGCTTTATACTCCTGCAAAAAGACCATTGGTAAGCGGTGGGGCTTCAGCCCGAAAATTGCTTGCTGGATCTACACAACGGTGGTTCGCCCAATACTGCTGTACGGGGTCATCGTCTGGTGGCCTGCTCTAGAGAAGGCCTCTTATACCAACATTCTTGCAAGGCTACAGAGAATGGCTTCCATGTGTATCACTGGTGCCCTTCCTACTACACCTACGGATGCCTTGAACATCCTCTTACACCTAATACCGTTGGACATATTAGGAAAGCCGTGCGGCCTCATCGGCCATTAGACTAAGAAGCATAATACAATGGCGTGGTCACAATTGTGGCCATGGAATGTTCCTGAATAACAGGAACTTACCACTGAACGTGGATTACACTACTCCGAGGAGTGTATTCGAACGACACCACAAAACTCTGATACCGACCAGGGAATCTGGTCAGGGGGGATTCCAGGTAGCAGGCGTTCGATAAATTTCTATACTGACGGATCGAAATTGTGTGGTCAAGTTGGTTTCGGAGTCTATTCAAAGATGCTTGGACTAAATCTGGCTCGCAGGTTGCCAAACCACTGCAGTGTTTATCGGGCAGAGGTACTGGCAATAAAGGAAATTGCTGACTGGTTGGGTCGGAATATTCTGTCTACAACCGCAGTCTACATCTACTCTGATAGTCAGGCCGCGGTTTAATCCTTGGAATCAATGTTCCTGAAAACAAGAACCACCCTTAGCTGCCGCACGTCTTTAAATGAGATGGCCAAGCAGTTCGACATCAGACTCATATGGGTCCCAGGGCACAGGACTATACCGGGAAACTGTAAAGCTGACGAGTTGGCAAGACAGGGCACTACCTTACGGATTCCAGCGGACTTGGAATGTGTTGGTATACCCCTGGAATCTTGCAAGCTGGAGCTTCGGCTTCACACCGCCGGCATAACCGACCACAGATGGGCTAATGGATCAACGTGCAGGATCACGAGACAGATCTGGCCGGCTCTAAATCATAAGCGCGCTACTATCACACCCTCGTGGGGAGATTTCAACAGTAGCTGCTGTTATCACTGGGCACTGCCTCATAGGGAGACACGCTGAATGCCTCAGGGTCTCGTCAAATGACCTCTGTCATAGCTGCATGGATGTGGAGGAGGTGGAGAGCATAGAACACTTCCTTTGCTATTGCCCGGCGCTCTCCAGAACGAGACTTCGAACATTGGGATCGCCGTTTCTTCACGATCTCTCTGATCTCTCAAATGTGGACATTTCACATATCAGGGGCTTCATCAGGAGCTCAAACTGGTTCTACGGTGGGGACTGAGGGGAACACCTATTCGTCCCGTGGTATCACAATGGACCCCAGAGTCTAAGTGTGCTTTTCCTTTGGTTTAGCAGCCACTTTCAGCCTAACCTCACCTAACCTACCTTTCATTACGTAATGTTAGGTAGAGTTTCGTCACGGTCCGTAATGTTATGTCACGTTAATTGTCATAATTTTTGTTTCAAATATTATTTTCGGGAGTCGTAACTTTGCGAAACATTTCCTTATATTACGTTACATAATTTATGTCGAGTTCATTTGAGTTTCGTTGCGTCACGATGCATCACGTTACGTTGTTGTTTTAACTTATATTAGATTTATTCGCAAATAAAAAAGTTTATTTTCTGAAGGTTCTAATTTAGGAAAAATAGGTGTCAACATGTCGCTGAAAATTCATTATTTGCACCATCACGTAGACTGCTTCGGTCAGCAGCTGGCCACTGAATCAGATGAACAAGGAGAACGTTACCACCAAGTTGCTATATCGTTTGAAATGAGGTAAAGATTTTCATGTGTAATCATCTATGCATCTTGTATGAACAATAATTTTGAGACTTGTAGGGCTTGTTCTAGCAAAATGTAACAATTTGTTTTGCTATGAAATTTGATAAGTATCATCTCAAATATATTTTTTGTTTATATTTGTTATGGAACTCTAATTTTTTTTATAGCAAAAATTTTTTTTAAAATTTGACCGTACAATATTGACTTTTTTTCTGTCAAAAAAAAAAAAAATCTAATTAAGAATTTAAAAATTTTAAAAATTACAAGTAAGAAAATTATAGTCGGTCTAGACCGACTATACGATACCCTATACCTGGTTTAGAGACCCTATCGCTTCGGTTGAACTAATTGGATATAGAACATAAGCATAAACCAAATTTGAGGGGAATTGTTTAAATTTTTTTTGGCTGCAGATCTGAAAAAGTTTATATCGGATGCTATATTTTTAAATGGGGACTAGGTCGAAATGTGGACCGATCCTGACCATATTTGGTAAAGTCACTTATATTTTGAAAAAATATATACAAGCCAAATTTGAGAAAAATCTGTGCAATATTTTTGTTTTTTAATAGATTTAAGTGAAGATCGGGAAGCAGGTCTATATGAGGCCTATGATTAGGAATTGTCCTTTTAGTATTATTTTTGCACTACTGATCAACGGATATAATAAACACATACAAACCCAATTTGACTGAGATCTGTACGATAATTTCGATCTTATGTCAATTTAAGATGTAATTTGTATGGACACTAGGTCTGAACATGGGCCGATAGAAACTTATATGCCAAAATTCATCAAAATATATTGATATTGCGACCTGTAGTTTGATTACAAGGTTTACATGGACACACAGGCGGACGGACGGACGGACGGACATCGCTAAGTCGACTCAGGAAGTGATTCTGAGTCGATCGGTATAATAAAAGATGGGTCTAGGTCAAACATTTTTGGTAGTTACGAACTGCAGCACAAAGTCAATATACCCAAACCAGTTATAGTTATAGTTTTATTATAGTTTGTTATCGTTTTTTATACTATTTTTAAGCATTTTCAATAATCTTTATTTAATTTTAATTGCTTTGTTTTCTTTTTTACTAAATACAACAAGAAATGAATATTACTACAACATTTTAAAATGTAAAAGTGGCATACGTTACACAAAATTTAAAAAAATATTTCTGAAAAAAAATTTTATATAAAATTCTAAATTCTAAATTTTGGCCGCATGTATCTGCCCCCCTTAACAAAAAGAAAAATATTTTTTCGTTTTAAAATAAAATTTAATATTAAAATACGAAAACACAACTTTTGTACAGGTAAAATTGGCTTTTAACATATTAACTTAAAATAAGGAAAAATATAGTAGAAAAAAAAAAGCCAACTTCAACCGGCTATAAAAATCAAATACGAGCTAACTTTTTAAAACCCCTTGGGGGGTTTTGGTCCCATTCAGGAAACTTTTGCTTGTCACACAGTGTAATTTTTATTTACTTATATGAACGAAATATTTTAAAACCTGGGCATTTAGATCACTTGTTGACAATATTTAATTGATGTTTCCTTATTTTGCTGGGTAATTGTTAGGCTAATTAAGACATCAAATCCACAAAAAAACAAATGAACAACAATCATGATATATTTGGAACTAAGAATAACTAAATAGAGAAAATTTTTGAATTTTTGAAATAATTAAGTACAAACAATTATGGTATCAATTTCAGATATGGTCTGGCAGAATTGAATTAGTACTTTAAACTAAACTGAACAACAACAGATGTATTTTAGGTATTTTAAAAACAGGTCTATATCAAAACAAAATGCAATCAAATGCAATTAACATAACATTGTATTAAATACCATTAACAGTATTTTATGATAAGCTATGATATGTAGAAATAACCATAAAAATACACTTGTAAACAAAACAAAAAAAAAAATTGTAGCGAAAAATTTTTGTAAATTTGTATTATTATTTTTTTGATCAAAATAGACAGAAAATAAGAAAAGATATTAGCAAATTTCAAATGACACATTGTATATTGGGGCAAAATATATATCAAACGTGATAATAAAACAATTGTTGAATTCGGTGAAAAGAGATAGATATTTATATTTACATCGAATTTCTGCGAACAAAATTATAAAAAAATATACCAAAAGTATTAAAAAAAATCTAAGAGCTTTATAGTCGGCATTTCGAAATTTTGATACCCTCCACCCGTGTCTAAACACAATTTTATAACTACTGTTGGGTACGGTTACCTTATCAGTTGCTGATAATTAACTCAAATATTTTACTAATTTTCTTTTTGATCAGTAGAAAATCTATTAAGATTTCAAAGAGAAATATTTTTCAAACGCAACCGGCGCACTGTGGCTGAAATTTCGATTTCATTGGCCAAAAATCTAATTTTTTTTGTCACCGATTTTTAAAATTTTAACGACTTTTTGTAGCCAATATATCCAGATTAAGGTAGCCAAAAAATTAGGTTAAGCTATTGCTAATGGTGGGCGTGGCATGCTGTCAAACTCAACTGTTTTTTTTTAATTTCAGAAATATTTGATCAAAAATAAATGGTTACTACTCGCAAGATGTCATCGATAATGACCTGCGGTCTTTTTTATAATGTTGGTAGGATTATAGTCTTTAGTTGTTGTAAGCGGTCACAGCTCTACCGTTTAATATTAGGGGCGTTATGAAATATTTATGAAACTACTATATTTTTCTCAAATTTCAACTTTAGTGAAATAGAACAAAGGGAACAAGAAACGCATACCACCCGGAGAAAGGTGAAAGTGTCCTCTTTAACCTTGTATATACTTTTGCACCCGTGACGACCCGTGGGTAGAACACTTTTTTCATTTTAATGAAATTACTCTAAAAAAAATTCAAATTACGATAATTTAAGCAGCCCTATAAGTATTCGTATACAATGGTGTATTAAGTTTGTGCTTTAGGTATTTTATAGCTTATAATAGTCATTATTTGTTCTATTACCTTAATACATTTGTCAGTAAGATTGTCAATACACAGAGAATGTAATTCATTAGTAACTGGGTTTTTTTTATTATCGCTCCAGCGAGGAAAGATCGTTTTCGTCTTTTCTATTATTTCGGAGAAAAGAAAACACCATTCGGTGTTTGTTTTTTTTTTTTTGGTTATCGTGGTTGCTGACCGGCATGCATTTAGGTTATATACCTATATGCATGCGTTACCGATTATCTATAATATTAATAGGCTAGGCGATTTCTTGTGACCGATGCTTTGTTCTACCGTTTTATCCCGATTTTGACCAAACGTATATTATTCGAAAGCTATTTCTTTTTGGCCATTTGCAGATTTACAGATTTTTAAATTTTTTCCTTTATTTTGAGTAAATTGCATTTAAAGTTGCTACTAAACATACATAAAATTATACAATGCTATGTGTGTGTTTATTAAATTTGTTAATGTGTTTGTAATAATTATTTTATTTTTGGTGTTGATTTGTGAATTGGCTGTAATTGATTAGCATACCTTTAGGGTCTTTATTTAATGAAAAAATAAAATTTCCTAGAATTTGCACTCGAATTTCAAGGGCTGGAATCTGCTAGCATGAAATAATTAGTTAACTAATTTAGTTTAAGTTTTTGCAAATTAAATAGCTCGCCCTAACCTCCATTGCGAAGGTAATGGTTGTGTAGGGTGGCTATACGCATTAAACCATGCTAATTGGAGATGGATGTATAGTTTCTTTTAACTGGCCAAATAATTCTTCATTGCGGCCGTATAGGTCGGATCGAGTAACAAAATAATAACCAATTTTTTTTGGTAAAATTTTTTTTACATACTAAAAGGATGTTTTCACCATTTACACAATACAATACAAAATCTAACCCAGTGATGCCAACTTTTGATTTTGAATTAAATTATGTTAATAAAATATATTTTCATTTATTGGCTCCAAATACTACTACCTGGGAATTATTATCGAACTTCAATATTTTGAGTTTTACCTTGCCTACCATGAAGTGAAATTTTGAAGTCATCATAAACACTGGTTCAAATTAGGGATGCCAAACGCAAACAACCAAATGTCACAAACATTTTAAATAAAATAATTTGTTATCTTTATTTTCTGAAATACTTCAAATTTTCATCCAAAAAAATTGTGAAAAATAATATATAAATAACATTCTCATCAATTTTTATGTTAGCAATGCTTAAATATCATATTTGAGGTTTTCTAAACTTCATTGAATTTAAATTAATATTTTTAATATTAATGCCTCCTCAATCGCAATATTTTTTTTTTAATTTCAATTGATTTTTTAAATGTTTTCTGAATTTCAATTTGTGTTTAAAGAATAAAATTTATATTTAAAAAATTCAATTGATGTCTCCTAAATTTGAAGTTATTATTTCCGACGTTTTAATATGATTTTCTGAAATTCAATTGATATTTTCTAATTTATAATTGGAAATCTGATTTCCAATTTTTAGAATTGATATTTTCTTAAATTTGAATGGAAAATTTAAAAGATGCTTTGTTGTATTTATGTCAATAGTAATGCTTTAGTAATTATAAACAATTTTTAAAAATTATATGTAATCGCAATCAGATATTTTGTAGGTAAAGCAGAATAATAATTTTATATATCTATGTAGAACTGTTTTGAAAGCAAAAAAAAAACTCATTGATGAACTTGGTAAATCTATTTTGTAAACACAACAAAAAGTTAATATGCCAAACTTATGGTCATATTTGTAAAAGAATAATGGAAAAACGTATGATATAAAAGACCAGCCCTGTGTATACTCTTAACATTGTTGCGTTTGATATCTAATTGAAAATGTTGACATTCAAGTTAAAATAGAAATAACGATTGCAAAGCTAATTAGAACAAAAATTGCGGCGCCATCTACTGTGGCATAGTAACACTGAGCAAAATGAAGTAACACTCTGTTTGTTAATACAAAAGAAATGTATTTGCCTTAAAACAAAATACATATTACAGAATTTTATATAAATAAAATATTATACCGATTTATTTCTAACATTAACATTATTTACTTTAGATGTTGGTGAATTTTTACTCCCTTTATATTAACTCGTAAAAAATTTTGGTTTGATTTTTAACCCCTTTCGCGTGACCCAATTTACCTGAAACTTTGCAGACAGGCTCGTGGCGATGACAAAAATGATCTAACAAGTTTTTTTTAGTGATGCCTAAACAATGGAAACTTTAACATTTTTCTGCCAGAGTTGATAAAAAAAATTACAAAGGGTTAGTTTTTATAATATTATTACCACAACGTCCACAAAAACAACAAGTCCAGCTATGACAAAAATACAACATTTAGAATAACAACAAGAACAATATAGACACATCATATTTTTTATTTTTTATTTTAATCTTTTAGAGATTTCCCTGGACCTCTTTTACCGATTTTAATGATTTTTGGAACAGAAAATTTCCCATGATCTTGGTGAATCATTCTCACTAAAAATGATCACCCTAGCTGTCCTATTGAGGCCGTGGTCGTGACAAGAACAACAAAGAAAATCATATTTTTTCAAGACTTTTTTTAGTTCTTCAATCAGATCTCGGGCCCTATTTGGACCGATTTGGACGATTTTAAATAACGAACTTCTCAGAAAGTCAGTTAATCATTTTTTATGAAAACGAGCACCCTGGCTACCCGATTGAAGTTGTCATCGTGATTTCCACAGACGGACAGACGGACATCGCTGTATCAACTACGCTTGTTATGAGGATCACAAATATATTTATTTTATGGGGTCCAGAATTTTTTTTCAAATTATTACAAACGGAATGACAAACTTATATATACCCTCTGCACACTGGGGTGGAGGGTATAAATATTAGAATCTGACAAATGTTAAAGATTAAACCTTAAAAGTATTTAATAGGAAATGTATTTGAAATGTTTAACTGAGAGTTTTTCTAAAAAAGAAAAAAAATTAATTAGGAAAATTGGAAATGTTTTCATTTGAAAAACTTGTAACATGGACATTTTTCTACAAGTTTAAATTTAGAGTTCTTAAAAGAAAACCTGTTTACATCTAGTGTTAACTTTTATTAAAAACTATGAATTGTTATTAAATTTTTATAAAATGTAGGAAAATGTACTCTTTTATTATTATCTTTTATTCATATTGGCTCTTTTTTTGAACTTATTTAGATATAACGTTAAAATGTGAGTGGCAATGCCACCCCAAATTAATATGACAATAATAATGGTCACAGCATCAAAAACAATAATTAGAAAATTTAGAATAACGACATTAATCAACATACAAAATTCATATCTTTTCAAAACTTTTTTCTAAATTTTCATTGATATCTCGCTAGCTATTGAAATAGTTTTTACGATTTTAAATGGTAACCTGCTCAGGCTGTCAGTTCATCGACTTCACTAAAAACGAGCAACGTAACTGAACTATTGAAGATTTGATCATGTTAGCCTCAAACGGAAGGACGGAAAGGCCGATATCGCTCTATCAAATGCTTTTGTTTTGAAGATCATGAATATATATATAATATAAAATTATAACATATATGAAACAAATTCACAAAAATGTGAAAAATGGATTTCCCGACCCAAAAAACGCCGGTATATACATTTTCAATAATTTTTTTACATTTGAATGAGTCTTATGGAAAATGTCATGAAGATATCTTCATGGAAATTTTGGCAGGCTCGAAAATGATTTTGGAGATATGGTTCCTTTGGCAAATATACTTGTTACGGCCCATAGTACCAGAATCGCGATGAACGCATGGAGTAAAAATAATTAACTCACCTTAATATATATATATATGTATTATTGGGTCCAATTTTTTTCTAATTATATCAAATGTAATGACAAAATTACGTGGTATGGAGGGTATAAAAATCAAATCTTTTTTATGCGTATCGTAGCGATTATGAAAATAAATAGATGTAATGTTTGTTATACCCTCTACCACTCAGTGGCCAGGGTATAATGTTTGTAACTACCAAAAATACTTGACCTAGACGCACCTGTTATTACATCAATCGATTGACACTTTCTGAGTCGATTTAGTGTCCGCCTGTATGCCTGTTTGTCTGCCTGTGTGTTCATGTAAACCTAATAATCAAACTAGAGTTAGCAAGTATTAATATATTTTGATGAAATTTTATACATAAGTTTTTTCGGCTATAGGACGAACGCCATTGCTGAAAATCGATGCATGTTCAGACTTAGTCCCCATACCAATGGCACCTATGAGAGCGCCTTAAGCTGTTATAAAATCCAAATTGTCATATAGATCTCGCTCAAATTGCGTTTGTAAGTATTTATTACATCCGTTAATCAACAGGCCAAATATAACTAAACTAAACAATTCTTAGTCTGTAGTCGCATATAAAGCTGATTCCCGACATTCAATTAAATCTACCAAAAATCAAAATATTGCATAGGTTTTCTTAAAATTTAGTTTATATATGGTTTTAAGAAAAGTGACTTTACTAAATATGGTCCCGACTGGTTAATTTTTTACCGAGTTCCCATATACAAAACATCAGATATCACCTTTTTCATATCTACGGAACAACAATGTATAACTATGTCACCCAAATTTTGTTTATGTTTATTTTCTGTATCCAACTAATTGGACCTAAAACTCTTCATTAAACTAACTAAAATTTTCTTAATTTTTTCTTTTTTTTTATTATATTCTTAAGGCCATTATTACAACTTGCCGTTAGTTAAAGGCAGGATTTTGACGGACCGATAAATGGCTTTACATTATAAAACCTTTATTTATTACTTTTTTATCCATTAAGTATTATTATTATTAATAGTAATAACAATAAAAAATTAAAGTTGTAATAATACAAATCTATTTATCGGGCAGACAAAATCCTGCCTTTAATTAACGGCAAGTTGTAATAATGGCCCTTAGAATCATTTCGCAAAACATTTGATATCACATTTCTTTATGACGTGTAGCGATTATGAAAATATATAGATCTTATGTTTTTATTTAATTCTATTCTTAGAATCATTAATAAAATTATTTGGTTTAACAATGTTTTTAATAAGATATTGTTGCGATTATGTTTAATTTCCTTCTTTTTGAATCCATTCTTAGAAAAAGATTTAATACTTGTTATAACTCTATAAATAAAATTGTGTAAAAACAGGATCAAAAACGGTAAAGGCATAATATTTATAAACAATATTATACAACTCGAACACAAAAACTATCTTTCTGTAGAGGATTAATCAAAACGTAAAGCAGGTCGACCCCTATTTAATTTATTATTATGGGAAATATAAACCACTATGTGGTCAGGGTAGAATGACTGTGTGCTGATGTTTGTAACTACCACAAAAATTTGACATACCCATCTATTATTATACCAATCGACTCGGAATTATTTTGTGAGTCAATTTAGCGATGTCCGTCAGAATTTCTGTCCATCTGTTCGTATATCTGTGTCCATGTAAGCCTTGTAATCAAACTGTAGGTCACAAATAGGAATATACATATATTTGGAAATTTGGTATATAATGTTTTATCAGCCCTATGACGAACGCTGAAAAATTGGTGAAAATCGGTGCATGTTCAGATGGAGTAACAACTTTCGCTTAAATCTATCAAAAAACCGAAATATTTCCGATATTTTGCTCAAATTTGGTTAGTATCTATTTTTGCAACAAAAACAATTAAGAAAATTATAGTCGGTCTAGACTGACTATATGATACCTTATACCATGCGTTTGGAGACCCTATCTCATAGGCCCAACTAACTGGACATAGAAAATAAGCACAAACCAAATTTGAGTGGGATTTTTATTAATTTTTTTGGCTGCAGATATGAAAAAGTTCATATCGGATGCTATATCTATATGGGAACTAGGCCCAAAAATGGACCAACCCTGACTATGTTTGGTAAAGTCTCTTGTATTTTGCAAAAATATATACAAACAAAATTTGAGAAGAATCAGTGCAATATAGTTGTTTTTTGATAGATTTAAGTGAAAATCGGGAAGCAGCTCTATATGGGGCCTATGACTAAGAGTTGTCCCATAGGGATTATTTTTGGACTACTGATTAATGGATGTAATAAACGCGTACAAACCCAATTTGAGTAAGATCTATATGACAATTTGGATCTTATGGCAATTTATGTCGATTTCATAGGGGTCATTTGTATGGGGGCTAGGTCTGAACATGAACCGATTCTCACCAATTTCAATATCGTTCATCCTATGGCCGATAAAAGTTTATATACTAAATTTCGTCAAAATATTCATATTTGCGACCTGCAGTTTGATTACAAGGTTTACATGGACACACAGACGGACGGACGGACGGACGGACATCTTTAAATCGAATCAGTTAGTGATTCTGATTCGATCGGTATAATAAAAGATGGGTCTGGTCAAATATTTTTGGTAGTTACAAACAGCAGCACAAAGTCATATAAAAATACGTTACCAAATATGGTCATGATCAGTCCACTTTTCGATTTAGCCGTACTATAAATTACAAACTTTTTCTTATCTGCAGGAAAAAAAATTATTTTCTATATCCAATTAGTTGGACCTAAGTGCTTTCTCTAAATACATGGCTAGACCAACTAAAATTTGAGTACTTGTTTTAAGTTTTGCAGAAGACTTTTTTATAACAAGCTCCATCCTTATTAACTCCCTTTACATTAACTCATAGTGTCTGCTTGTCTGCGTGTCGACAAAATTTTGGATCGATTTTTAACCCTCTTACTGTAATTAAAACGAGCTGAAACTTTGCAGGCAGACACGCGGTGACGATAAAAATGATCTGACACATTTTTATACCCTATACCACTATGTGGTTTGGGTATAGTGACTTTGTGCTGCTGTTTGTAACACCCAAAAATATTTGACCTAGACCCATCTTTAATTATACCGATCGAATCAGAATCACTTTTTGAGTTGATTTAACAATGTCCGTCCGTCCGTCCGTCCGTCCGTCCGTCTGTGTGTCCATGTAAAGCTTGTAATCAAACTGCAGGTCGCAAATATGAATATATTTTGATGAAATTTGGTATATAAGCTTTTATCGGCCATGGGATGAACGCTATTGAAATTGGTGAGAATCGGTCCATGTTCAGACCTAGCCCCCATACAAATTACCCATATGAAATCGACATAAATTGCCATAAGATCCAAATTGTCATATAGATCTTACGCAAATTGGGTTTGTATGCGTTCATTACATCCACTAATGAGTAGTCCAAAAATGATCCCTTTGACCCCATATAGATCTGCTTCCCGATCTTCAGTTAAATCTATTAAAAAACAAAAATATTGCACTGATTCTTCTCAAATTTTGTTTGTACATATTTTTGCAAAATACAAGAGACTTCACCAAACATGATCAGGATCGGTCCATTTTTGGACCTAGCCCCTTTATAGATATAGCATCCGATATGAACTTTTTTATATCTGCAGCCAAAAAAATTAATAAAAATCCCACTCAAATTTGGTTTTTGCTTATTTTCTATGTCCAGTTAGTTGGGACTAAGAGATAGGGTTTCTAAACGCATGGTATAGGGTATCGTATAGTCGGTCTAGACCGACTATAATTTTCTTACTTGTTTTTTTTGCAAAAAATTTTTTTTTTGATTTTTGGCATGGATATTTTCAGTCAATTATTAAATTACATTATGATAAATTAATTTACAAATAAAGGGGGTATAATAAAAACTTGGTTTTTATGGGTTGGTTTATACATCTATAATGCGACAATTTTTTACATAAACATTGTTATACCCTATACCACTATGTGGTTTGGGTATAATGACTGTGCTACTGTTTGTAACAACCAAAAATATTGGACCTAGACCCATCTTTAGTTATACCGATCGAATCAGAATCACTTTTTGAATCGATTTAACAATGTCCGTCCGTCTGTGTGTCCATGTAAACCTTGTAATCAAACTGCAGATCGCAATATTTTGATGAAATTTGGTATATAAGCTTCATCGGACATGGGATGAATGCTATTGAAATTGGTGAGAATCGGTCCATGTTCAGACCTAGCCCCCATACAAATGACCCCTATGAAATCGACATAAATGGCCATAAAATCCAAATTGTCATATAGATCTTACTCAAATTGGGTTTCTATGCATTTATTACATCCATTAAGGAGTTGTTTAAAAATGATCCCTGGAACACTCCTAGTCATAGTCATAGGCCCCATATAGAGCTGCATCCCGATCTTCACTTAAATCTATCAAAAACAAAAATATTGCACTTATTCTTCTCAAATTTTGGTTGTATATATTTTTGCAAAATACAAGAGACTTCACCAAACATAGTCAGGATCGTTCAATTTTTGGGCCTAGTCCCCATATAGATATAGCATCCGCTATGAACTTTTTCATATCTGCAGCCAAAAAAATTAATAAAAATCCCACTCAAATTTGGTTTATGCTTATCTTCTATTTCCAGTTCGTTGGGCTTATGAGATAGGGTCTCTAAACGCATGGTATAGGGTATCATATAGTCGATCTCGACCGACTATAATTTTCTTACTTGTTTTTTATCTAAACATTGATTTGGTAAAATTGTTCTTTTTTTATTAAATTACATACATCAATTTAATTAGATTTTTGATATGACGTTTTTAAGACACAAAATTTAAAAAATTTAAAAAACTTCAAAAATTCTGTCATCAAACCAAACATGACACTAAATTAATTTTGTTTATTACATACATAAATGCACTAAAACCGATATTGATTTCTGAATGATAGTGTAGTGGTTTTTGAACTGATATAAATTGCACATTAACGACAAATTACCGCGCAACTTACTGCAGACTAGACATCAAGCACTGGCATCTAAACTTTAAACAGTGTCAATGTTTTCAATTATGCAATAAGTTAACATTTTGCGTTAATAAACAAAAATTTTAACAACATTTTCAGGTAAAATACTAATCAAAGAAAAAAAAAAAAATAAACGACTAAATCCACATTTGCATGTTGCAAAATTTACAAACCCACATTCGGTGTTCAAAATAACACCATAGTAATAAAAAATTTGTGCAACTTAAAATTCTGTTATTCAAATGAAGACAAGTAGCTCTATCTTATCTATTGGACAAATTTCCGGTTATTCAATGCAATGCTTAGAAAATAAGTAGAAGTGTATAAATCTATTATGGCGAATGTGGCGTTCACTTTACAATTCATTTTCACCAGACTGTTTTATTGGTGACATGGTACTTTTAAAAAGAATGATACATTACTAATGAACAAAAAACATGATTAAATGAATTCTGAAGTATACATAAAACAAGAAGGAAACTGACAAACAAGCTAGGTCATCATAGAATACCATACACCATAAGTCTCAGAAAGCAGCACAAAGTTCAAAATTGGTCATCTATCGTATGGAGGTTAGAGCAGCCTTGACATAAGTGCATGAAAAATGTTATGCCAATCGGTGGTCAGGGTATAATGAGTTTGTGCTGATGTTTGTAGCTACAAAAGATATTTGAACAAGATCGAGTTAAAACCAATTCTAAGTCAATTTCATTATTTCCGTCTGTATGTCTGTCTATGTGTGAAGAAAAAATAGGATCTGAAAAAAATTTTTTTTTGAGCGACTGGTCGCTAAATTTCCTGATGATTTAAGTACACTGTCCACACCACGAAAAATCGTACCGTTTTATACTTTTATCGTTAGTGAACCCGTCAAAGCGTATGTCTCTTTCTTCTTTTATTGCATATCCAATTCTGAATATAAGCGATTACATGCAAGTTACGTTTAAAAATAAGTAAAATATTAAATTTGAAAATAGCTTAAAGTTAGGTATATATACACAATGTATAATTAAAATTAACTTAATTTATACAATATTATTGACTATTTGTAGAAATTCATCTCTGTTCCTCGCTGTGTGAACTAATTCACCTATGGTTCTTAAGCCAGTCCAGTTTCTTATATTTCTTAACCATGACATTTGCTTCCGCCCAATGCCTCTTCTTCCTTCAATTCTGCCTTGTACAATCAGTTGCAGCAGCTCGTATTTATCACCTCTTATGATGTGGCCGAGATAGGAAGTTTTTCGACGCTTTATAGTTTTTAGAATCTCTCGTTCTTTTTGTAGTCTGTTTAATACTTCTGTGTTCGTTACTCGGTCAGTCCATGGAATTTTTAATAATCTACGATAGCACCACATTTCAAATGCTTCTAATTTATTCATGTTAACAACTTTAAGTGTCCATGCTTCGACTCCATACAATAGTACTGACCACACATAACATTTCATAAATCTAATTCGGAGATTTATATTAATATCACGGCTGGTTAATAATTTCTTAAATTTGCAAAATGTGCTTCTAGCCATTTCTATACGAACATTAATTTCTTTGTCACATTCCCAAGTTTCTTGTAACCAACAGCCAAGGTATTTAAACTTTGAAACTCGTTCAATAGGTTCGTTGTTAATATGTATATTGCAGCCAGCATACGGATTTTTATTTCTGCTGATTATCATATATTTGGTTTTTTCAATATTCATATTAAGTCCGAATTGGTTGCTTTTTGTATTAACGGCGCTTAATAGACGCTGCAGATCATTCATGTTATCTGCCAACAGTGTTGTATCATCTGCGTAACGAATATTGTTTATATGTTGACCATTTACTTTTATTCCAATATCCATATGATTAAGAGTTTCTTCAAATATGCATTCTGAATAAATGTTAAAAAGCAATGGGGATAGAATGCATCCCTGACGAACTCCTCTGTTTATGGGAATGCTTACAGTCACTAGGTCTCCAAAACGGACTTCCGCATTTTGATTCCAATACAAAGATTTTATACAGTTAATATCTTTACTGTCTATATTGATTAATCTTAGTATTTCTATTAACTTATCATGTTGAACTCTGTCAAAAGCTTTTTCGTAATCTATAAAGCAAATAAATACGTCCTTTTGTACATCCTTGCAATTCTGTATTAACACTTGTATGCTAAACAGAGCTTCGCGAGTTCCCATTGATTCTTTAAAACCAAACTGTGTTCTACCCATATACAATTCGCATTTTTTGTATATACGTTGATGTATTATTTTTAAGAATATTTTAAGTGAATGACACATAAGACTTATTAGTCTAAAATCCTTACATCTTTTCGCATTACTCTTTTTTGGCAGTGCTATAAATGTAGACTTTAGCCATTTGTTTGGAAAGATGCCTGTATCATATACATGATTAAAAACTTTTTCAAGTATTTTAATACCTTTTTCATCAAGGAGTTTAAGTACTTCTGTTGGTACTTCATCGCACCCTACTGATTTATTATTTTTGGATTGATCTACTGCCTTGATTATTTCTTCTTTTGTAATTACTGGACCTTCCAATGCCGGAATTTGCAATTGGTCGTTGTTAACAGATCTAGAATCATCTGAAAAAAGGTCTCTTACATATTGTATCCATATTTCTTTTTTATCAGAGGGTTCTGAAACTGTTTCATTAAGCTCGTTTACCAATATATTTGCATGAATAATTTTTCTTATATTACATACATCTTTTATCTTTTTATGAAGATTGAAATCGTCGTGTTTTGCTTGCAAATTTTCAATTTCTAAACATTGTTGTTCCATCCAGTTATTTTTAGCTTCACGTATTTTTCTTCTGATAAGATTTTGTAAACGATTATATTCATAGTCATTATTATTTTTGTGTTTTCTTCTTTCATCCATCAATATCAAAATTTCATCTGTAATCCATTTCTGGTTACGGTTTTTACGTTTAAAACCAATATTTGTGTTTGCTATGTTATTTAACATAGTCGTTGTTTCGTCCCATAGATCTATTGGATCTACATCTGTGATTGTTATATTTTCAATTTCTTGGTTTATCTTACAAATAAAAGTATTTTTAAATTGTACGTTTTTCAATTTTTCAAGATCGAGCTGAGATTGTTGTTTTGGCTTTTTTGTAGTAGAAAGCTTTAGTTTTAGTTTGGCAAACAACAAATTGTGGTCTGACGGTACGTCTGCTCCAGGATATGTTGTTGCTTTGAGTATTGATGAAGCAAAACGTCCATTTATTAGTATGTAATCTATTTGGTTACGTACAATATTTTCGGTGCTGTGTAATGGTGATGTCCAGGTATATAGTCTTCTTGGATGCAACGAAAATAAAGTATTAGTTACTTTAAAATTCTTTTCTTGACAGAATTGTATTAATCGATCACCTCTTTCATTTCGATCACCTAATCCAAATTCACCTGTGACATCTTTTGTTTTTGATTTGCCAACTTTGGCGTTAAAATCACCCATGATTATATTAATGTCATGTGATTTAGTCAATTTCAAAACCTCAGTTATCTCATCATAGAACTGTTCTATTTCATTTTCTGAACTATCCGCAGTGGGAGCATATACTTGAATAATATTTAGTTTTAGGGGTTTTGCATCAAATTTAATTAGCATTACCCTATCGGATATTGGAATAAAATCAGTTACACTTTTTTGAACGGTTTGTTCAATTATAACACCTACACCTCTTCTGTGTATGTCTCAAATTTAATTAATATGTATTTTGCAAAAAGTAATATAAAAGCAGGGTCTAGGGCAAGTAGTTTTGTTAGTAAAAATGATCTTTATATTTCTGACCAATGAGTGGTATGGAATCGAATGAGGGTACACAAAAATTTTGAATAACAATTTGAATGATCACGAATAAAAATTTGCTAAGCACATAATGTCTATATACAGATATTTATATCATTATTAACCAAAATTTTTATTATTGGTTAATAGTATTTTATTTATTTTTTAACTCCAGCAAGTAAATATGCGTTAAGATAATTAGAAACTAAAATGATACAACCAAACACTTAGTTTTCCAATTACGGAACACAGAA